>CAWUFQ010000002.1:467906-592906 GCA_963921405.1 Cepaea hortensis | reverse complement strand
TGCGCCTCCAATAATTTATGATGCCGAATGTTCCTTCATCCATTGATGTCAAATTGTCCGGCATCGACTCTCTTGCTCTTCCTGTGCTTCTTCACCCCCAACCGTCCCGTTGTGGCAACATTCTGCAGCCTTTATAATCTCATGACATGCTCAAATAATGTGGGCTGTCTCCTTCTCTCTTCAGTGCCCTGTCCTCTTTGTAGCTTACATTCTTTCAGGCTTCCGGTTTCAAGATGGCTACGGACGGTCGGGTTGTTTTGTGATCGTTAACTTTTTCGCGTAGGAGATGGATTTATTCATCTCTTGCGTGTAATTTGTGTGCCAGGATGTAAAACCAGGAGTTTCTACTCAAGATCTGCGCGGATGCTACGGAGTTCGTGCATCGAGTGAAGCAATCCTTCGGTGAATTTTTTGGCAGCGTGTGTGGTTTCTGCGTATTCGGTTTTTCAACATGGCGGACAACGTGTGTTCTCCGAGCGGTCAGCAGTCAACATAACGAGGCGGCGTGGATGCCGCGCAGGCATAAAGAAGCAAGGTAAGCGTGGTGGTTTAAGACGTTTTAGACTCAAGTGTCACCGTCTAGGACTCAGGAATATCCGTATTCTGTATTGGAACTGCGCCAGCGTAAAACAACGGGACTCTATTTTAGAAACCCTGGTTTACAGGAACGATATTGTAGCACTCCAGGATACGAGACTGGGAGATCAGCTACTACGAATTGCCGGCTTCAAATGTTTCTACAACAGACGACATCTGGGAATGGCGATTCTCGTTCGCGACAGCATGGTGGCGTCAGAGCTAGACATGTCCAGTTGGGACAGTGACGCTATACAAATACAGGCGTTGAGAGTTCATTCCACTATACCATTCGTGTTGGTTAATGTTTATGCCCGCAACGCGAGTATGGACGCCCAGAAGTGGCAGTGCTTAAGTGGCATATTAGGTCACGAGAGAAATGTTATTTTCTGTGGCGACTTCAACGCAAAAGGCAGATTATGGGGAAACATGTCCTCCAATACACAGGGAGAGGAGCTCGAGACTGCACTTGAAACCATTGACCTGGTTTGTATCAACAGTGGCTGTTTCACCAGGACAGCAAGCCGTCCAGGCGATGAGGACAGTGCTATTGATCTGGCGCTGGTTTCACCTTCACTCACTACAGTGTGTAGATGGGGTATCCTAGGACACCACGGCAGCGACCACCACCCTTGCAGCATATTGGTGGAGAAAGGCAGAACCAGGCAGCATAAGCTAAAGGTAAAGACTTTCCAGTATGAGAGTGCAGGGCAAGATGTGGTGAGTAAAATAAGACGTGACAAGCGCAGAAAGCTTCAGGGCAGGAAAAAAAGCTGGGAGCAGCCACCTTGGTGGAATTTCGAGGTGGAGAAGGCTTGGGTGGATAAGCGTAGTGCAGTAAGGAGATGGCAAAATGCCAAGAAGAACAGAACTGGTCATCCTAGTCCCTGCATGCACTTAGAAAGAGAGATTTACACAAAAGTAAGCCATTAAAAAAAAAAAAACAGGCCAAGGTGTTTAAAAGCGAAAAATGGGCAGAGGTGTGTCAAAGATTAAGCACAGACAAGTCACTAAAATTGTTCTAGCGACTACATAAAAGCATGAGTGGTGTAGTCAAGAATAAGAGCATTTTTGACTTCCAAGGTGCTGACCTCATCTGGCAGAGGACTCACGAGGACAAGGCCAAAGCCCTCTTTGAACGCTATATAGAGCAGAGCAACCAGACAGACATGGGAGGCCGAAATCTGGCCAAGGAGGTCACCTCAGACAGATGCAAGGCCCAGAACACTTCGGATGAAGACACAGTGACAGTGAAAGAAATCAAGGCTGCACTTCGACGATAAAAAAACAGCACTCCAAGGCCTGATGGCATAAAATACGTTGACATCAATAGGTGTACCGACATTGAGCTAGAGAAACTAACAGACATGTACAACAACAGTATAGAGAGTACTAGCATCAAGGAGGAGTGGTTACACAGCTATCTGATTCCCTTGCCGAAGCCTGACAAAGACCACACAAAAATTCAGGAATATCGAATTATAACCAAGCAGAATACAATAGGCAAGCTGCTGAAGAAGGTAATTGCCAGAAAAATATCAAGCCAGCTAGAGAGGCAAGGTGTTTTCTCACCTACCCTGGGTGGGTACCGTCCAAAAAGAGAAACCTGGACCAATGCAGCAGTCTTTGCCCATGATGTCTATGAAGGTTTCCACTCGGGCATTGAAACCTTTGCTGCAGCGATTCATCTTGAGGACGCATACAACAGACTACCATTGGATTTTTTAATGCTTCAGCTTCTTGAACTAAAAGTAAGTCCAATCCTCCTTAGTTGGATCACTGCAGCCCTCTTCCAACGGAAAGTAGTTTTTAGATGTAGCAGTTGGACCTCGGAACCAACAACAATATATCCTGGCCTACCACAGGGATCACCATTATCTCCGGTACTGTTCAACGCCTATACAGTGAGAATCACCAGTGAGCAGATCACTGGACCTTGCAGGACATTGTCATATGCCGATGATGTTTTAGTGTATCGTCAGGGTAAGGATAGAGAGCAGGTTGCTGTGGAACTACAAACCAAACTCAAACGCATAAGTACTTGGTGTGATGAAGATGGGGCAATGGTCAACCCAACAAAGGCAACAGTGACTTGGTTCTCGTTGAATAATCATATTGTCAACACTCCAACACCAACTGTAATGCTGTGTTCAGAGACGGTGGAAAGAACACAGGCAATGAATTATCTGGGGATACGGTTTGATCGAAGCCTTGCTTATAATGAGCACAAAGACCATGTGATAACAAAGGCCAAGCTGGGTTTGGCTGCGATGCGGGTGATGGCGACAGCAAACTGTCAGTAGCGCCATCTATGTCTTCTGTACGAGGGGCTGGTCATGTCTGTTTTGGAGTATGCAATGGCAATCCTGACTCTCAGCCGTAAGCAGATAGAAAGGATGGAAAGGATACAGAATTAAGCTATGCGCATTATTCTTGGATGTACAAGAGATACAGCATTCAGGGCGATGCGCTACCTTCTTGATTTTCCAACCATTGAAGAGAATACAAGTTTGCAGGGCACGCGCCTACCTCAGAGTTAACGCAAACACACAACATCCACTGCATAGTGAAATTATGAAGGTGAAGGGCAGCAGATTAAAAAGAGGACGGTCGTGGAAGGGTCAAGCCGAAGACATTCTTCAACAGGTGTGTTCACTTGAGGACTTAGAACCTGGCGAGGAGTGGGTGCAAGTGCCAACAGATTTCTGCACATCCTTTTCAGTTTGCATCCAACTAGATAGAAAATGCAGACAAGAAACTATGGCTGCTGTGGAGGCTGAAGTATAAGCGTTGATTTTCGAGAATTCGCTAGACGGTGATGCAGTCATCTACACAGATGGGTAGGTCGTCCGACATGTGAGAAGCTCATGGGCCTTTACAGCTCGGGCCGGATGGAGAATTGTGAAGGAGGACTCTGGTGCTTTCACTAAAACCACAAGTAGCCTGACTATGGAAGTCATGGCAGTAAGTAAAGCAATAACATGGCTCGAGACACAGACATTCCCTAGGGTATGTTTCCTTAGCGACTCAATGAACATGATCAAGAGGATAGAGGAGGAGTCGATCCGAAGAGAATGGTTGCTGTCTCTGGAGCGGTCTAGGCTGACAAAGATTAGATTAATCTTCGTGCCAGGGCATGCGGGAGTACAAGGAAATGAGCGGGCTGACAAGCTCGCAGGTGAGGCTACTGTGGAGGGCGGACGCGCCATGGACCAGGCTGACATTCTGAATGCTCTAGGAGAAGTAAGACTCTTACGTGAACCAAGTGATGTCGGTGAATCTACAACCATGGCCAGACTGCGAGAACAGCAAATTAAAAGAGGGGTGGCCTAACAAGAACACTACGCAGGAAGCCAAAGAAGATTGATAAACCAACACAGAACTGGCGTCGTTAGCCGCGACACGCTGCGGGATTTGCTGAGGAGGGGATCCGAGCACTTATGGACTGAATGGTTCGATGTGCAATGAGGATGATCTGTCGACTAACTAACTAATCTTTCAGTGTATATGCATTGCTCTTTCTATTCGTAGACGTGTTTTTACCATATTTCTATACAACCACATAGTCCCTCACAGTGTCGTGGGCCGCCATGGTTGACTTAGCACATATATGTCATGAGTACAGTATGGCCTCTTGTTGTAAACCCATTGTGTGATGTCAGAGGTGTCCCGTTGACATTTGATTGAAACACAATCCCTTGCTGGGGGCCGGTGACCTGAGTTGATAGCTTATCATCAATTTCATCTCATCATGTTCTCCTTGTACCTTGCGGTGTCGAGGTGAAGTATAAACATAGTGAGAGTGGTCTTCATATATCGATATTCCCATAAGCTCTGTTATTCCCTCCGTCCAACGTTTACGTGGTCGGCCTCTTCCTCTATTTCCATCTGGTCTGTACATTATTGCTTGTTGTGGTATGCTGTTGACTGGTAACCTACTTGCATGGCCAAACCATTTGAATTTCTGCTTTCTAATAAAATCTAGTGCTGCTTTAACGGCCACTTTAGTCC
This sequence comes from Cepaea hortensis, assembly GCA_963921405.1. Classification (NCBI taxonomy): domain Eukaryota; kingdom Metazoa; phylum Mollusca; class Gastropoda; order Stylommatophora; family Helicidae; genus Cepaea; species Cepaea hortensis. The sequence goes on along the minus strand of CAWUFQ010000002.1, from coordinate 588,319 downwards.
TGATTTCTTCATTTCTAATCTTATCTCTTCTTGATACATTGAGTATTCTTCACAGGAATCTCATTTCTGTTGTTGCGATTTTCTTTTCTCATTTTCTGTCATTGTCCAGGTTTGGCACTGGTAGCATAGAGTTGGTAGGAAGATTGTGTTGTAAAGTGCTTTCTTAGTAGTTATTGATACATGTTTGTTCTTTAGTATTGGTTCCATTTGTCCAATGAGTTGATTTGCCTTATTGCGCCTATTTTTGATCTCGTCTTCTGATCTGCCATTTGATGATATTATACTTCCTAGGTACTTGAAACTCTTTACTTGTTTCAAGGGATGTTCGTTTAGGTGAATTGTTGCTGTTTGTTCTTCTTTAGTTATAGTTATTGCCTCTGTTTTGCTTGTGCTAATTTTCATGTTATGTTCCCTACACATTTCGTTTAGACTATTCATGTGGTCTTATAATTCAGCTTCTGATTTTGCTATTAGTGCTTGGTAGTCCGCAAACAGGAGTTCTCTAATGATTAGATTTGCAGATGCTTCTTCTTCTGTGTTCTCGTCATGCGGTATTCTTGCGGTCTCTGTTTGGCTGGTTTCTTTACATATGTTGTCTATATATGTTATGAACAAGAGAGGGGACAGGACATACCCTTGTCGTACTCCAGATCTTATGGTGAAGGGTTCTGAGTGTCCTCCAGTTGCTCTCACTATGCATTCACTGTTGAAGTATAAGCACCTACATAGGTTTGTTAGATGTGAACTCACTCCATATTGTCTAAGGATTTCCCGCAGCTTGTTTCTTTCTACTCTATCGAATGCCTTTTCTTGGTCGACAAAGGCTAAGTAGAGTGTTTCATTAACTTCGATTGATTTTTCTATCAGTTGTCTAAGAGCAAAAATGGCATCTGTGCATCAGTTGTTTTTTTCTTAAATCCAAGTTGTTTGTCACTTAGCTGGGGTTCTATATAGTTCGTAATCTGTTCTCAAGAATTTTGCAAACTATTTTTCCAGTATGATTCAAAAGGGAAATGTATTGTGTGCAGTCTCTTTTGCTAACTTTGTGTTTTTTTTTTGGTTTTTGATTTGGTTCCTAAATGGGATAATTATGGCGTTTCCCCGGGCTCGTGGTATCTGTTGTTCATCTCAAACATGGTTGAATACTATATGTAGCCATGTTGTTCCTACTTCATTTGCTGCTTTAATTAGTTCAATTGGTTTGGTATTTCATCTTGGCCCGATGATTTTTTCAATGGGGCTAATCTGACGGCTTCTATAATTTCTTATTTCAGTATGTCTGGATCTAGTTCTTCCGTGGCATCTGTGTCGGTTTCTTGATATCCTGTGACATCTGATGGAATGTTGAGAAAATGTTCGAAGTACTGTTTCTATCTTATTTGGATTTGTTTTTGTTCACTTATCGGTTCTCCATTTTCGCTGTTAACTATTCATTTGGGTCAAAGGGTTCTCCTCTTTTTCATCTCATCTTTTTGTAGAAGATTCTAGCTGAGTCCTTGTGGTGTTTATTTAGGGTGTCTCCATACTCCTCCCAGTCTTTTAGTTTTTCTCTCTTTACTATTCTATTCACACGTCTCGATATTATATATTCTATGTAATCACTTTCCTATTTGCTCTTCAATCACTTTTTATATGTTTTTCCTTTTTGTCTTTTACAGCTTTCTTTACGTCTGTGTTCCACCAACTTGTTATTTTCTGTAACCGTGTTTTTCGTGGTTCCATATGTTATTTTTGCAATATTAAAAATGCTTGATTTGTACATCTCCCATTCTTCTTCGTCTGTTTTACTTTCTATAGGTAATTTTACAAATATTTCAGTTAGTTCTTTCTCATACTTTTTCCTCTCTGCCTCGTCTTTGAGGTATTTTAACGTTCCTGATTCGCACAGCATGTATTTTCCTAGTCTTTGCTTTCTTCTACTGATGGTTCTTATTGTGGCAACGACTGCTTTGTAGTCTGTGTTTATACTTAAGTTTGGCGCTGCCCTTGCATGCAATATTCTGTCTTTCTTTTATTTCTTGATAATATAAAATAAATGTAGCTTTTGGTATCTAGGTTGCATTAATGCCAGGCGTATATGTGTGAGTCTTTGTGTTTATAGAATGTGTTTGTTATATAGAGGTCATGTTGGCTCCATAGCTCTATCAGTCTACTTCCGTTATAATGTCTTTCATTATGTTGGTCTGGCTGGTCTCTCTGGCCGAGGAGTTACAACACTTTCTCCGTAATCCCGTTTATCACGCAGTCTCGTAGCGCGCGAGAACTGGGAGCGGTTCTACCCCCGCTGGTGACTTGCGGGATAACTGAGCCGGCCGCCCAGAAAGCAATGGCAAACAACAGCGTAATCTTGCCAAGAAATCCACAGACAGCTGAAAGATGCTGCTGTTGACAGCGATGTCCTGTAAAGGATATGCGAATTACAAGAAAAAAAAAATGTTGGCCTGGAAATGTTCTGTTATGTCCTAGTCTTGCATTGAAGTCTCCCATAGCTATGATGTTGTCCTGCTTCTCTATTTTATTTAGTACGTCATGGATAGAATTCCCAGAATCCGTTGCATTTTTCGCATTCTCGCTCATGTTTTGTTTATATTACATGGTGCGTATATTTGAACATATGTTTTAGTTGTTTGTTCTTTTATTCTCACTGTTATGATTCTTCCGATATATATTTTATTTCTAGTATCCCTCTTGCTAGCCGTGGTTCAATGAATATTCCCATAACGTGTATTGACCTTTCCTGCTGTTCAACTCTAGAGCAGACAATCGTGTAACTATGGTGGATCTCCTTAATATAGCCATCCATCCATCCATCATGTGTCATGCCGGTAAGCGTGGGCGGTCATGTTCTGCCATCTCACTCGATCACCAGAGTCGTGGATCAGCTCTGTGTTTCTGTCTCGACTATGCCACAAGGCCAAGCCATCCAGGTACGTGCTTCTAGGTCTTCCCCTTGGTCTGCTCCCCTCGATCTTACCAGTTGTCACCAAGTTCTCCAAATAATTTCTTCTCATAACATGCCCAAAAAATTTTGACTGTCTACGTCTAATGCCTCTAATCAGTTTACGATCTTCATTTGTTTCTTGAAGGATTTGTTCATTAGTCTTTCTGGCTGTCCATGGTATTCTTTGCATTTTCCTCAGAAACCACATTTATACAGCCATCAGATGGTTTTCAGCCTCCATCTACACGCCTCATTGCGCACTAGGCGTACAGTGCTAGACACATGTTGTACAGACAGACCAGCACGATGTGGGTCACGTGGTCAGTGTCCCACCGGCCGTCTTTACTTCCCAAAATATTTCCGGGCACCCATTCTAAGGTGTGTCGACCAAGGAATCCAGATCTATTTTAATAATTCGAGTCCGCCAACCTAAAATGTGTACGCTCACATAGACCAACATTCTATTGATCACTTCAGCCGTTGAATGCGGATTGATCATAGATATGAGGCTAGCACCATATACCTAACACGCCTCAATGCACGTCAAATCAACGCAATATTTTAGACACCGATTGATGCACTGGATAACTTGTCTTGTGCTTTCATTGCTTCAAAATAATTGTCAACGCCAGCTGTGGATGTATTTGCATTTGGTCACATTTTCTCATGACAGTCACCGAAGTCTGGTCAACGAGGGCCACGCTGAATGCAAATTAACATTGGAATGTTATTTAACCGTCTGAAAATTAAACTTGTGATTACAACACGTGACCCCATGCCTGGCAAAGGAATATAAGCAACAGACAACAGAAGACGACGAGATAGTCCATCTGCAGGGTGATCAACAACAGACAACACAAGACGACGAGATAGTCCATCTGCTGGGTGATCAACGACAGACAACACAAGACGGCGAGATAGTCCATCTGCCGGGTGATCAACAACAGACAGCACAAGACGATGAGATAGTCCATCTGCCGGGTGATCAACAACAGACAGCACAAGACGACGTGATAGTCCATCTGCCGGGTTATCAACAACAGACAGCACAAGACGACGAGATAGTCCATCTGCCGGGTGATCAACAATAGACAACACAAGACGACGAGATAGTCCATCTGCCGGGTGATCAACAACAGACAACACAAGACGACGAGATAGTCCATCTGCCGGGTGATCAACAACAGACAGCACAAGACGACGAGATATTCCATCTGCCGGGTGATCAACAACAGGTAGCACTAACTAGCATTCTGATAGAGGGAATCTGATTGTCAACAACAGACAACACTAGCATTCTGATAGAGGGAATCTGATTGCCAACAACAGACAACACTAGCATTCTGATAGAGGGAATCTGATTGCCAACAACAGACAACACTAGCATTCTGATAGAGGGAATCTGATTGTCAACAACAGACAACACTAGCATTCTGATAGAGGGAATCTGATTGCCAACAACAGACAGCACTAGCATTCTGATAGAGGGAATCTGATTGCCAACAACAGACAACACTAGCATTCTGATAGAGGGAATCTGATTGCCAACGACAGACAACACTAGCATTCTGATAGAGGGAATCTGATTGCCAACAACAGACAACACTAGCATTCTGATAGAGGGAATCTGATTGTCAACAACAGACAACACTAGCATTCTGATAGAGGGAATCTGATTGCCAACAACAGACAACACTAGCATTCTGATAGAGGTAATCTGATTGTCAACAACAGACAACACTAGCATTCTGATAGAGGGAATCTGATTGCAAACAACAGACAACACTAGCATTCTGATAGAGGGAATTTGATTGTCAATAAGTGCATCAAGCTGCAAACTGCAACCGTGATACCAACATGAAAGTTGTATAATGGAAATATGGCACCAATACTAGAGAGAGAGAGAGAGAGAGAGAGAGAGAGAGAGAGAGAGAGAGAGAGAGAGAGAGAGAGAAACAGAGAGAGGGGGAGAGAGAAATACAGAGGGAATGACTGAGAGGAAAAAAGTGAGAGGGAGAGGAAGAGGAGTGGAAGTGGGCAAAAAAGGCGAAAAGAGCGTGGGAGACAGAGCGAAAGAGGGAGACGGAGAAGGAGATATTGATAGAGAGAGAGAGAGAGAGAGAGAGAGAGAGAGAAAGAGAGAGAGTGAGAGAGAGATATGGGAGAAACATTGAAAGACAGGCAGAGTGAGGGGTAGAGAAGGAAAGCAATGGAGAGAGAAAGAGCAAGAGAGAAGGAGAGTGCTTAGAAACAGTGAGATAGAGGGAAAGAGATAGGCTGATGTTGAGAGCAAATGCTTTCCAGAAAGGAAGCTAATATGTATTCATGTCACTGTAACTGAATAGGCTATCATGCTTCTGTAAATATATTCTCCTGTACTCGCATCCCCATACACCACACCAACATTCTCTCCATAGACCGCCAGACAAGCATATTCTCTATATAAATGAACAGAAACTGACAATTTGTCCAGCATGTTTATTGCATATGTGGACATACATGTAGCGTGGTTCTTGGTTGTCCTAGTTTCCGACAGTCAGTCCTGAATGCTGAATGCTTTACACGTAGCTCTAAGAGGCGCAAGTAGCCATACATTCTTCATTGTTATCAAATGAGTTGCCGTTACCCTTGCATCCGGTTAACCAATACCTAATACACTTCCCCATTTCTGGGACGAATGAGAATGCAACAAACATAACCCCACAATTTCCAACTCCGGCGGGACGTCTGTCACAGATCGATGCTGAAACAGAAATGAGCTGTTGAAGTGTCATGTTCTAACATACGCAGACAAATATGCATTTAACAAAGGAAATGGACAGAGGTAATAATTATAAACAAAGAAGAAATAACCAAGACAGATTCAGTTTATAGAACATCCTATGAAACAAGTAAAGAGCTTCAACTACATAGGAAGTATAATATCATCAAATGGCAAATCATAAGACAAGATAAAAAATAGATGCAATAAGGCAAACCGAATTTCAGAAATTGCACCAATAATAAAGAGTAATCACGTAACAGTAGATACTAAAATAAAACACTCTACGACACAATCTTCCTACCAACTCTATGCTACCAATGCCAAACATGGACAATGACAGACAGAGACAAGCAAACAATTGCATCAACGGATATGAAATTCATGAGAAGAATTTGTATCAAAATGGGATCAAATCAGAAATTATAAAAGTCGTAGCAATATACTTCAACATTGTTTGAGTGTTTGAGATTCCTGGGCTAGGTTACGTTCAGTTGTTTGCCATGGTTTTCTGAACGACCGGCACTCATACCATTGTATGGAAACCAACGCAAGGAGTTCTGCTTGCACATGACCCGCAGCTGTGTGTCGAACGCCGAGTGTGGGATCACAAATTGTGTCCGTCAAACCTTCGCCACGGAGCCGGGCAAGTCATGACACCAGGAACGAACGAACGAACGAACTTTATTGTCCAAGGGTAACAAACTGGGCCCGCAGGCCTGTCTTACATTCGGCTCTTCCAGTCTCTCATCTTTCGTTATCAATAATGCATAATACATTCACATACGAAATAAAAAAATGTCAAATGAATGTTGTAAACATAAACAATGCATATTACCATGTTATGAGACACATACCCCAACCATCCACCCATCCCCCATCCACCCACACATCCCCCACCCAACCACACACACACACACACACCCCCAGGCACACATACATTCATACAGTTTTGAGGTGCTACATAGACCATATACTTTCATATGGATGTGAAGTCTAGACAGTGAGCAAACAGGCTGAGAGACTTTCATGGTTTCTGAGGAAGCTGCGAAGAATGCTATGAGCGGACATAAAAAGCAATGACCAAGTTCTACAAGAAACAAATGAAAATAGTAAACTGATGGAGCAATTAGACGTAGGTAAAATTGTTAGGTCACGTTATGAGAAGAAATAGATTGGGAAACTTGGTGACAACTGGCAATATCGAGGGGAAGAGAACACGCGGAAGGCATGGGGTTAAGTACTTGGACGGCTTAGCCACGTGGCATGGTCGTGACAGAAACAGTTAGTTGATCCACGAGTCTGGTGATCGAGTGAGACGGAGAAACATAGCCGCCCACGCTTATCGGCAAGGCACATGATGATGTTAAGATGTCGGTACAAATCAGCAAGGTCAATGTTCCGCCACAGAACAAGGCTACCAGTTAACAGTATGTGATAACAATAAGCCATGGTGAACACACCAAATAGTACCAGAAGAAGAGGCCGACCATTTAAAAGGTGTACAGAAACAAGATGAGAGAGAGAGGGAGAGAGAGAGAGAGAGAGAGAGAGAGGGAGAGGAGGTGAGAGAGGGAGAGAGAGGGAGAGAGATGGAGAGAGAGAGAGAGGGGGACAGAGGGAGAGAGAGAGAGGGAGAGAGAGAGGGAGAGAGGGAGAGAGAGAGAGGGAGAGGGGGACAGAGGGAGAGAGAGGGAGAGGGAGATAGAGAGGGAGAGAGAGGGGGAGGAGGTGAGAGAGGGAAAGAGAGGGAGAGAGAGAGAGCGAGAGAGAGAGGGAAAGAGAGGGAGAGAGAGAGAGAGAGGGAGGAGGTAAGAGAGGGAGAGAGAGGGAGAGAGAGAGAGAGAGAGCGAGAGAGAGAGGGAGAGAGATGGAGAGAGAGAGGGAGGAGGTGAGAGAGGGAGAGAGAGAGAGGGAGAGAGAGAGGGAGAGAGAGAGAAAGAGAGAGAGAGAGGGAGAGAGAGGGAGAGAGAGGGAGAGAGAGGGAGAGAGAGAGAGGGAGAGAGAAGGAGAGAGAGAGGGAGAGAGAGAGGGAGAGAGAGAGGGGGGAGAGAGAGAGAGGGAGAGGGAGAGAGAGAGTGAGAGAGAGTGAGAGAAACATAGTGAGGGAGAAACAGTGAGATAGAGGGAAAGAGATAGGCTGATGATGAGAGCAAATGCTTTCCAGAAAGGTAGCTAATATGTATTCATGCCACTGTAACTGAATAGGCTATCATGCTTCTGTAAATATATTCTCCTGTACTCGCATCCCCATACACCACACCAACATTCTCTCCATAGACCGCCAGACATGCATATTCTCTATATAAATGAACAGAAACTGACAATTTGTCCAGCAAGTTTATTGCGTATGTGGACATACATGTAGCGTGGTTCTTGGTTGTCCTAGTTTCCGACAGTCAGTCCTGAATGCTGAATGCTTTACACGTAGCTCTAAGACTCGCAAGTATCCCGACAATCTTCCATGGTAAAAAATGAGTTCATGTTAGAGGAGCATCCTTTGCCATAAAACTTGTCACACCTGCCCAAGTGTGGGTAGAAAGAGTATGTAGAAAAAATTATCCCACAATCTCCAAGTGCTCCCGGACCTAAATTACAGACCGGTGCTGAAACAGAAATGAGCTGTTGGAGTGTCATGTTCTAACATACGCAGACAAATATGCATTTAACAAAGGAAATGGACAGAGGTAATAATTATAAACAAAGAAGAAATAACCAAGACAGATTCAGTTTATAGAACATCCTATGAAACAAGTGAAGAGCTTCAACTACATAGGAAGTATAATATCATCAAATGGCAAATCATAAGACAAGATAAAAAATAGATGCAATGAGGCAAACCAAATTTGAGAAATGGCACAAATAATAAAGAGTAATCACGTAACAGTAGATACTAAAATAAAACACTCTACAACACAATCTTCCTACCAACTCTATGCTACCAATGCCAAACATGGACAATGACAGACAGAGACAAGCAAACAATTGCATCAACGGATATGAAATTCACGAGAAGAATATGTATCAAAATGGGATCAAATCAGAAATTATAAAAGTCGTAGCAGTATACTTCAACATGTGTTGAGTGTTTGTGATTCCTGGGCTAGGTTACGTTCAGTTGTTTGCCATGGTTTTCTGAACAACCGGCACTCATACCATTGTATGGAAACCAACGCAAGGAGTTCTGCTTGCACATGACCCGCAGCTGTGTGTCGAACGCCGAGTGTGGGATCACAAATTGTGTCCGTCAAACCTTCGCCACGGAGCAGGGCAAGTCATGACACCAGGAACGAACGAACGAACGAACGGACTTTATTGTCCAAGGGTTACAAACTGGACACGCAGGCCTGTCTTACATTCGGCTCTTCCAGTCTCTCATCTTTCGTTATCAATAATGCATAATACATTCACATACGAAATAAAAAATTGTCAAATGAATGTTGTAAACATAAACAATGCATATTACCATGTTATGAGACACAAACCCCAACCATCCACCCATCCCCCATCCACCTACACATCCCCACCCAATCACACACACACACACCCCCATAGCACACATACATTCATACAGTTGTGAGGTGCTACATACACCATATGCTTTCATATGGATGTGAAGTCTAGACAGTGAGCAAACAGTCACACACACACCCCCAGGCACACATACATTCATACAGTTGTGAGGTGCTACATAGACCATATGCTTTCATATGGATGTGAAGTCTAGACAGTGAGCAAACAGGCTGAGAAACTTTCATGGTTTCTGAGGAAGCTACGAAGAATGCTATGAGCGGACATAAAAAGCCATGACCAAGTTCTAAAAGAAACAAATGACAATAGTAAACTGATGGAGCAAATAGACGTAAGTAAAATTGTTAGGTCACGTTATGAGAAGAAATAGAGTGGGAAACTTGGTGACAACTGGCAATATCGAGGGGAAGAGAACACGCGGAAGGCATGGAGTTAAGTACTTGGACGGCTTAACCACATGGCATGGTCGTGACAGAAACAGTTGATGGTGATCGAGTGAGACTACGAAACATGGCCGCCCACGCTTATCGGCATGGCACATGATGATGTTAAGATTTCTGTACAAAAAAGCAAGGTAAATGGTTCGGCCATAGAACAAGGCTACCAGTTAACAGTATGTGATAACAATAAGCCATGGTGAACACACCAAATGGTTGAGCCATAGAACAAGGCTACCAGTTAACAGTATGTGATAACAATAAGCCATGGTGAACACACCAAATGGTACCAGAAGAAGAGGCCGACCATTTAAAAGGTGTACAGAGGCAGTACAAGAATCCATGCCAATAGCGACATATGAAGCCATAAATGGGCAATATCCGGCTATTTATGCTTCACCTGGACACGGCAAGGTACAAGAGGAACAAGATGAGATGAGATAACGGACAGCTCCTCGACACGGCAAGGTACAAGAGAAACAAGATGAGATGAGATAACGGACAGCTGGGCAACCAGGCTGGTGTCGTGTCAGTCATCTTCATCACATTCACCATCATATGACACGCCAATAAGCTCGGGCGGTCAAGGTTCGCCATCTCTCCTACCAAGTCATTCACTTATTTAAGAAGTCAGTGAAGTGACCACACACTGATACAGAAGATTGCACGAGATGAGAAAGCCGACATCAAGCTTCACCACGGCATCTTATTGGAAGCCAGTCGACACAACATGATGAAGCCATGGGCCATCAAACGAGTCAAGACCATCCCACCAATGACCAGATCAGGGAGATGCTGACAAGGTAGAATCACAAGCTCAAGATCACCAGTGCCGAGAGGATCATCGGAAAGAACAACATCCCGTCTACTGTCGTCGTCGTAACATCAAAGGACCGATTGATCCCTCAGTACATCAGATGGGAAAAGAGAGACCAAGTACCAGAGCACTACATCCCGAGACTGCTGCAGTGTTCTAACTGCCAGAAGTTTTGGCACACCCGTGCCACTTGCAAGAGTGAGGTGAAGATGTGCAGGTACTGCGCAGGACCTCATCCATATAGTCAGTGCCAGCAGGCAAAGATCGACAAGGACTTCAGGAGGCCTAACACCAACAGAAAATGCGCCAACTGCCTCGGCAAGCAGGGCGCCGGGTACCTCGGCTGCCCCTGCCACCAAGACAGCAAGGAAGCCATGAAAATCGCCATCAAGTCTAACCTACCATATAAGGAGGCTATAAGGCAGTACGAGGCGGCCAACCGACTCACCAAAAAAGACAAAGCACAACTGGAAGTCCAACTGAAGGATCTGAGAACGCAGCTCAAGAACATGGAGGAAGAAAAGGTTAAGACGCAAGATACACAAAGCTCGAACTGGTGAACACCAAGAAGATTCGAAGACAAGCCAAGACGGGGAAACAGGAGGAACACCAGGAGAGACGACAACTGGTAAAACTCCCTGAAGGAAACAGCACCATATGACGGGGTGGGTACCCAATTACTCCAGGTCTCAACAAGTGCATGACTCTGCCCAGACATGGAAAGCCTCATCAAGAAAGTAACGAACACAATCAACCCATCAGAAGCCGGGAAGCTGACAAGCAGCCCAAAGTACGAAAGAGAAACTTCAAGCTACACCTTAGACACCCTACATAGCCAAGACGAAACCCGAAGGCTGAAAGGGGGGTCAATCAATCAATCATGTGCCATGCCGGAAAGGCGTGGGTGGTCATAACTCGCCATTTCACTCGATCACTAGAGTCGTGGATCAGCTCAGTGTTCCTGTCTCGTCCATGGCGATTCTTGTTCTAATCTCTTGGTACTCGTACCAAAATTTGGATTGGATTTGACAGCTGCTGCGGGATATAACAAAACACAATCAAAACACTTAGGTGTCTGTCATACGCCAACAAGTTAGAAAACAGGGGAAAAAAGAACACTCTGTCAGCGTTTCGGGAAGGTAGTTACAGGACATAGAGAGGACAAGGGACAGAATAGAAGTAGGGTTACTTAGATAACGACGTAAAGGACATAGGTAAGGACATTTTTAGTATAGTCAATAGATTAGAGATATGACATAAGTCAGGACACAGAGTGGTCATAAGACAGGACAGTAGATAGAGTGGAGACAGGACTCAGGTGGGGACACAGACGTGTCATAGACAGGACACCGGCAGGACAGGACAGAGTGATAGGAGGGGACATAAGTTCACGGGATACTGCCCTGAACGGACTAGACGTCAGTACACTGAATAACCTAGTCTAACAAGGACAGACTGCAGAACGACGTGACTGCTGTGACAGCACGAGGATCACTTACGGCACGGGGTCCAAGGACCAAGGGTCCAGCCGACCAGCTTGAGAACGCCAGACAGTTTCAGGGGAGGACGTTTGTGTTTTTCGAGCGAATGAAATAGTGAATAGCTTTTGCGAGAGTGCCAGGTTGAAGATAGCGAGTGTAGGACTTATGTAATTGATTGTGTGCTATGAGCGTATGTCAAGCGGCATTTGTATGCACACACACACACACACACACACACACGCACGCACGCACGGACGCACGCACGCACACACACACACACACACACACACACACACACACACACACACACGTACGTTATCGCCTGTGTGCGAATTGCAACTGTGATCAGGTTTGCCTGAATAAATATCGGCGTAAACCGAACCATATGCACAACTGACGTTTTGCTTTGTGTGCGTATGAAGAAGTTAGAATACTTGTGTGTGTGAGACGCTGACACACTCACAGACATGTATTTATCCATTTGCCTTCAACTTGATCTTTTCCCATCAGTTTTGCTGATTGTTAGAAACTGTCTAAGATTATTTCACGTACAATGGGACAAAATCTCTTTCATTTCTCTAATCCATGTACTGCTTCCGTGTCGTTATTGAAGTACTTCCTTACGCATTTTTCTGTAGTCAACTGCATTCTTTGCATTTTCCACATCAACCACACTTGGACTGCCATAATATGTGTCTTCTTCTTTTCTGCGTATTATCGATGTTTCAAACGCACACAACTTTTCAACACTTGTTTCTCAAATCAATTCTAAGCCTTGCATTGGTGAGTATGATTTCCCTGTGCATAATCGCTACTTTTCACATGACGATTATTGTTCAAATCTCTACAAGGCATCTCCCGTCACTTAATCTGACTGTTCTAAGATAGTTACAGCCATCCAGCTGTTTAAGCTGTTGCACATTTACTTGGATGTTTCAATACAGTATGTCCTTCGTGCTGGAGAGGATCATGTGTTCTCTATTGTTTCTTACAGTTTGATACTATCCCCAGTTGCTCATATTCAATTGTTAAGTGAAGAAACGACGTCTTTGCCTAGGGGCATTCCCACACACGACGCCATTGCCTAGGAACATTCCCACACACACGCTGTCATTGCCTAGGGACATTCCCACACACACGATGCCATTACCTGGTGACATCCCCACACATTCACGCCGCCATTACCTAACGTCATTACCACACACACGCCATAATCTATTCAACAGCCGGTGAAGAGTCCCCGCTGGCTTTTCCTCTGGGCATTGAGTATCACTGGCGGCTGTGGCGTAGGTGTTATGAACACAACTCGCAATACCGCACACCGTGTTCTAAACACAGCTGCACACGATATAAAAGCAGACTGCTTTTCGCTGGTATTTATACAATGGTATTGGTGTAATTCGTTCAGAAAAAAAAAAAACAATGACACACTACTGCGCTTAAACTGACTTAGAAATTACAAACAACTAAAACATGCTGGATTTGACTGCAACGTCCTGTACGGGCCATTAAACTTATTTTGGAATTTCGTCCAAGTCTTCTACTCATTCTTTCTGAGGCAGTAATCCAGATGTGGATACCCCGCTTCAGTCACACTCTCACCAGATCCCATATAGTCTTCCGTACATTACATTTACCGTACAGTAGCTCTCCACCAGATTACAGAGAGACTTCGTCACATCACATTTATCGTACAGTAGCTCTCCATGAGATTACAGAGAGACTTCGCCACATCACATTTATCGTACAGTAGCTCTCCATCAGATTACAGAGAGACTTCGCCACATCACATTTATCGTACAGTAGCTCTCCACCAGATTACAGAGAGACTTCGCTACATCACATTTACCGTACAGTAGCTCTCCACCAGATTACAGAGAGACTTCGCCACATCACATTTATCGTACAGTAGCTCTCCATCAGATTACAGAGAGACTTCGCCACATCACATTTACCGTACAGTAGCTCTCCACCAGATTACAGAGAGACTTCGCCACATCACATTTATCGTACAGTAGCTCTCCATCAGATTACAGAGAGACTTCGCCACATCACATTAACCGTACAGTAGCTCTCCACCAGATTACAGAGAGACTTCGCCACATCACATTTATCGTACAGTAGCTCTCCATCAGATTACAGAGAGACTTCGCCACATCACATTTATCGTACAGTAGCTCTCCACCAGATTACAGAGAGACTTCGCTACATCACATTTACCGTACAGTAGCTCTCCACCAGATTACAGAGAGACTTCGCCACATCACATTTATCGTACAATAGCTCTCCATCAGATTACAGAGAGACTTCGCCACATCACATTTATCGTACAGTAGCTCTCCACCAGATTACAGAGAGACTTCGCCACATCACATTTATCGTACAGTAGCTCTCCACCAGATTACAGAGAGACTTCGCCACATCACATTTATCGTACAATAGCTCTCCATCAGATTACAGAGAGACTTCGCCACATCACATTTATCGTACAGTAGCTCTCCACCAGATTACAGAGAGACTTCGCCACATCACATTTATCGTACAATAGCTCTCCACCAGATTACAGAGAGACTTCGCTACATCACATTTATCGTACAATAGCTCTCCATCAGATTACAGAGAGACTTCGCCACATCACATTTATCGTACAGTAGCTCTCCACCAGATTACAGAGAGACTTCGCCACATCACATTTATCGTACAATAGCTCTCCACCAGATTACAGAGAGACTTCGCCACATCACATTTACCGTACAATAGCTCTCCACCAGATTACAGAGAGACTTCGCCACATCACATTTACCGTACAATAGCTCTCCACCAGATTACAGAGAGACTTCGCCACATCACATTTACCGTACAATAGCTCTCCACCAGATTACAGAGAGACTTCGCCACATCACATTTACCGTACAATAGCTCTCCACCAGATTACAGAGAGACTTCGCCACATCACATTTACCGTACAATAGCTCTCCACCAGATTACAGAGAGACTTCGCCACATCACATTTATCGTACAGTAGCTCTCCACCAGATTACAGAGAGACTTCGCCACATCACATTTATCGTACAATAGCTCTCCACCAGATTACAGAGAGACTTCGCCACATCACATTTACCGTACAATAGCTCTCCACCAGATTACAGAGAGACTTCGCCACATCACATTTACCGTACAATAGCTCTCCACCAGATTACAGAGAGACTTCGCCACATCACATTTACCGTACAATAGCTCTCCACCAGATTACAGAGAGACTTCGCCACATCACATTTACCGTACAATAGCTCTCCACCAGATTACAGAGAGACTTCGCCACATCACATTTACCGTACAATAGCTCTCCACCAGATTACAGAGAGACTTCGCCACATCACATTTACCGTACAGTAGCTCTCCATCAGATTACAGAGAGACTTCGCCACATCACATTTATCGTACAATAGCTCTCCATCAGATTACAGAGAGACTTCGCCACATCACATTTACCGTACAATAGCTCTCCACCAGATTACAGAGAGACTTCGCCACATCACATTTACCGTACAATAGCTCTCCACCAGATTACAGAGAGACTTCGCCACATCACATTTACCGTACAGTAGCTCTCCATCAGATTACAGAGAGACTTCGCCACATCACATTTATCGTACAATAGCTCTCCATCAGATTACAGAGAGACTTCGCCACATCACATTTATCGTACAATAGCTCTCCACCAGATTACAGAGAGACTTCGCCACATCACATTTACCGTACAATAGCTCTCCACCAGATTACAGAGAGACTTCGCCACATCACATTTACCGTACAATAGCTCTCCACCAGATTACAGAGAGACTTCGTCACATCACATTTACCGTACAATAGCTCTCCATCAGATTACAGAGAGACTTCGCCACATCACATTTACCGTACAATAGCTCTCCATCAGATTACAGAGAGACTTCGCCACATCACATTTACCGTACAATAGCTCTCCATCAGATTACAGAGAGACTTCGCCACATCACATTTATCGTACAGTAGCTCTCCACCAGATTACAGAGAGACTTCGCCACATCACATTTATCATACAATAGCGCTCCCCCCAGAAGAGCAGCGACAGCTAACACTACGGTCCGTAGATTGCCCCGCACGCCTGCAAGGTCTGGGCAGAAAATTCATGATATGATCTCAGTCTGCTTCCTGTCGAGCGATCCAAGCCGCTACTCCCTGAACACTGTGGTTTCCACAGCATACTCAGTGTGTACTACAATATAATTATAAAGTCTCACTACAATTTGTATGTAGAACAAATTTGAAAAATGTAATATATAATACTGTCACCAAAGTTGCTTAACAAATTTCATAAAATTAGTTAAAATAGTCACCGCTATGGTCTAACCATGGACAGACAGAAAGACCAATGAACAAATCCTTCAAGAAACAAATGAAGATCGTAAACTGATTAGAGTCATTAGACGTCGACATTCGAAGTAATTTGGGCATGTTATGAGATGAAATGAATTGGAGAACTTGATGACAACTGGCAAGATCGAGGGGAACAGGCCAAGGGGAAGACCTAGAAGCAAATACCTGGATGGCTTGGCCATGTGGCATGGTCGAGACAGAAACACGGAGCTGATTCGCGAATCTGATGATCGAGTGAGATGGCAAATTATGACCGCCCACGCTTAACGGCATGGCACATGATGGATGGATGGTCTAACGTTGTTTTGTGGAAGCTGGAAAGTACCAATGATGTATTCATTATAAAAGATGTTGGAAATGTCCACTACGGGCTTCAATACATGATTGTATACATCTCTTCATATTGTCAAATACCTTCTGCTACTTGTCTGTTGTTATTTCTTGAATGGTAATTCTGATTGCTTCTTTCAGGTCCCCATTTGTGTACATTATTTTTGTAAACATTTCCTTTCAGAAAACCCCATAGATATTAATCAAATGGTGTTGGATCTGGAGAACGACCAGGCCAAATGTCACGTGATATTATGCGATGTGCGAAACGTTCTTCCCAAAAGAATTATGACTTCCGTTGTTAACACCATTTCGTTTGGAGTGCAAAGAATTACTAGACAGACGACAGCCATTCGCTGCTTATTGCTTCACGATGGACTGTGGAGAAATGTTTTAAATAACATCTTATGCTTGATTTTACATATTTGTTCTACATACAAAGTGTAGTGAGACTTAACTAACACACGGTATAAGCGAGTTAAATAACTCCTGCATATCATGTACATAAAATACAATACAAATGGTTGACTATGTGTGACTTACCACGGCCTTGTACTAGAGCCTGCAGGCAGACAAGACCCAACAACAGCACACAACAGATGGCTTTCATGTTGGTGATCACCGTTACTATTTGCAGTGTGGTAGACTCGTTGGCAGGTTTTCTGATCAGAGTGCTAGTGTTGTCCGTTGTTGATCAACCGGAATCTGAATGATCTAGTCTGCTTATGTGGTCTTGCTTTTATTCTCTTCACCGGACACGAACCGATCAATAAATAAAGAGTCACATGTTATAACTGCAAATGCTTTTTTGCAGACTAAAATGACACATGGATTTGTAATGTGCAGCCAACGTGAAATTTGTTAACCAGACTTCAAGGGAATATCACACGTCGCAATACCTACTGGAAATTCATTCACAGCTGTCGTTTACATGTAATTGGAAGCAATGAAATCAGAAACCAGACAATTTCAACATCAAACAGGATTCAAACTGTTGATAGGAAACAATGAAATCAGAAACCAGACAATTTCAACATCAAACAGGATTCAAAATGTTGATAGGAAACAATGAAATCAGAAACCAGACAATTTCAACATCAAACAGGATTCAAACTCTTGCTAGGAAACAGTTTATTATGGCGCATTATGTATACGTTGCTAGTCTCAACAAGTGTATAACAATTGTATACTGATGTCTGTAACACGCCGTCCACCTTGACCTCAACAAGTGTGTAACAATTGCATGGTGATGTCTGTAACACGCCGTCCACCTTGACCTCAACAAGTGTGTAACAATTGCATGGTGATGTCTGTAACATGCCGTCCACCTTGACCTCAACAAGTGTGTAACAATTGCATGGTGATGTCTGTAACACGCCGTCAACCTTTACCTCAACAAGTGTGTAACAATTGCATGGTGATGTCTGTAACATGCCGTCCACCTTGACCTCAACAAGTGTATAACAATTGCATGGTGATGTCTGTAACACGCCGTCCACCTTGACCTCCCATGATATTTTTCTGATACCCATCTTAGGCTGGGTCCGACCGGGAGTCCGGGTTATTAGTTTAAATCCACAGTTGTGGTTTACCTAACAAATAATGACCAATGAGTCCAAAGGTAACAGTACCATCATCTGAGCCATCTCGTCTCTCTAGTAGGTTCTGTGTGCTGTGATACTTGTATGTTAAAATTACGCTCGATGTCCAATCAAACAATGTAGCAGATCAACGGGAACCATAATCAACATCAAAGAAAATAAGCGCAGCAACGATGGTGTACCACATCATATATAATTTTATTGCTGGCAATCGTTCGCTCAATTCAGCACATCACCGTTCCCATGTTTCTGAGAGGGCCATTGAAAATATAATAAATAATTATTACTGAATATTCTACGTTGATTGGCGAATTCGATTCCATCTTATTATTTGACTCAATGACTAATAAGTATCAGACCGTCCATCGTAGTATAAACTAAATTACGTCTCTGATTCTCCTACTAGGACTTACATTGACTTATGTTTGTGCAGACGCCATGACCCCTAACTGTCGATCAACCGGCAGGTTCGGATGCATTCCATTTTCCTCATGTTCCTTGCTTTAAACGTTCATGATCCGATCGTCGCTTTAATGCCAACTGTGCCCTGGTTTCTTTATCTTTCTAAATTATCAGATGTCATGTCCATTACGCTTTTCGGTTGACTATTGGCGTGGATATTTCAATGTTGTTACTTGAATCACCCGTCTCCATCAAGCTCCAAGTTCTGACTCCCTTTGGTGACGTAGCCCGCCGTGACGTCACGTAATAACTAGCGTATTCTTCCGGTTCTCTGTTAACACTTGTGATACTGTTTGCCAGAATTCTCGTATCTTATTCTAAATCATTGACTCTTGCCTCCGACTCTACATGGCACTGGACACCGTGCATAAACCTTTATCTCTTGTTTATTGTCGAAAAGTATAGAAATATTCGCCAGGACAAGTGGTCTGCTATTTGCTATTTCCGACGGCCGTGGGATGTGTATAGCGTACAACTTGCACGCGGGACCTCCTGTTGGGCGCTTTTAACGATAACAATGTGTCAACTGCAATGCGAAAAAGAGTGTTTAATTATACATGGAGCAAATGTTCATATATGGATTTGTAGCATGGGCAATAAGTATACATGGAGCAAATGTTCATATATGGATTTGTAGCATGGGCAATAAGTATACATGGAGCAAATGTTCATATATGGATTTGTAGCATGGGCAATAAGTATACATGGAGCAAATGTTCATATATGGATTTGTAGCATGGGCAATAAGTATACATGGAGCAAATGTTCATATATGGATTTGTAGCATGGGCAATAAGTATACATGGAGCAAATGTTCATATATGGATTTGTAGCATGGGCAATAAGTATACATGGAGCAAATGTTCATATATGGATTTGTAGCATGGGCAATAAGTATACATGGAGCAAATGTTCATATATGGATTTGTAGCATGGGCAATAAGTATACATGGAGCAAATGTTCATATATGGATTTGTAGCATGGGCAATAAGTATACATGGAGCAAATGTTCATATATGGATTTGTAGCATGGGCAATAAGTATACATGGAGCAAATGTTCATATATGGATTTGTAGCATGGGCAATAAGTATACATGGAGCAAATGTTCATATATGGATTTGTAGCATGGGCAATAAGTATACATGGTGCAAATGTTCATATATGGATTTGTAGCATGGGCAATAAGTATACATGGAGCAAATGGTCATATATGGATTTGTAGCATGGGCAATAAGTATACATGGATCAAATGTTCATATATGGATTTGTAGCATGGGCAATAAGTATACATGGAGCAAATGTTCATATATGGATTTGTAGCATGGGCAATAAGTATACATGATTAGAAACACTCAATGGTAGTAAAAATGTGGTTTCTGGGGAAAATCAAAAGAATATGATGAACTGATAGAAACATCGATGATTAGCAAGTCCTACGAGAAACAAATGCACATCGTAAATTGATTCGAGAAATTAGACTTAGTCGGTCAAGATTTGTGTGCACCTTGTGAGAATAAATAAACTGGAAAACTGAGTGACAACTGGCAGGTATGCTAGGAAAAGAGCCAGTGGAGGACAGATATAAGTATGTTAAAGGCCTGGCCTGGTGGCTTACTCGAGACAAGAACACATACATGATCCACGACTCTGCTGACTGTGAGAGATAGTGAACAATGACCGCCCACGCTTATCGGCATGGCGCTTGATGATGATGTCTAAAATGAATTTTCTTTCTGTGTGAGTGTAACAACTGATTTACTGACCTACTTACAATTTGGGATTGGAAAAAAACAATAAAACACAGCGGTCCCTTGACCAGGTGTGTATCTCTTTGAGAAGACCGTCTTGGTGTCACGTTTCCTTATTTTTTTTTATGTTATTCTGTCGCTCTATCTGTCTGTCATTCTCCCTGTTATTTTGTCTTTATGTCTAGCTGTCTGTTTTACGTATGCCTATATGTATGTCTCTTTGTCTTTCTTTCGCAATTTCTGTCTCTGCCATTGCATTTCTTCTCAAGCAGTTACAAGAGAATACATTCCTCTCACACAAGCTGACACACATATGCTACCGTTCTTTCCTACAAAAAGATCACAATTCAATGTCCACACATCCCATCATGCAAAGTCCACATATCCCACCATGCAATGTCCACACCTCCCATCATGCAATGCCCACACATCCCATGATGCAATGTCCACACATCCCATCATGCAATGCCCACACATCCCATCATACAATGTCCGCACATCCTATCATACAATGTCCACACTCCCATCATGCAATGTCCACACCTTCTATCATGCAATGTCCACACATCCTATCATGCAATGTCCACACCTCCTAACATGCAATGTCCACACAACCTATCATACAATGTCCACACAACCTATCATGCAATGTCCACACATCCTATCATGCAATGTCCACACTCCCATCATGCAATGTCCACACCTCCTATCATGCAATGTCCTCACATCATATCATGCAATGTCCACACAACCTATCATGCAATGTCCACACAACCTATCATGCAATGTCCACACTCCCATCATGCAATGTCCACACATCCCATCATGCAATGTCCACACATCCTATCATGCAATGTCCACACATCCTATCATGCAATGTCCACACATCCCATCATGCAATGTCCACACATCCTATCATGCAATGTCCACACATCCTATCATGCAATGTCCACACAACCTATCATGCAATGTCCACACAACCTATCATGCAATGTCCACACATCCTATCATACAATGTCCACACTTCCTATCATGCAATGTCCACACATCCTATCATACAATGTCCACACATACTATCATGCAATGTCCACACATCCTATCATGCAATGTCCACACATCCTATCATGCAATGTCCACACTCATATCATACAATGTCCACATATCCTATCATGCAATGTCCACACAACCTATCATGCAATGTCCACACATCCTATCATACAATGTCCACACATCCTATCATGCAATGTCCACACATCCTATCATACAATGTCCACACAACCTATCATGCAATGTCCACACATCCTATCATGCAATGTCCACATATACCACCATGCAATGTCCACACCTCCCATCATTCACTGTCCACACACCTCATCAGTCACTGTCCACACATCCCATCATGCAATGTCCACATGTCCCATCATGCAATGTCCACACATCATATCATGCAATGTCCACACATCCTATCATACAATGTCCACATATCCTATAATACAATGCCCACACATCCTATCATGCAATGTCCACACATCCTATCATGCAATGTCCACACATCCTATCATGCAATGTCCACACATCCCATCATGCATTGTCCACATGTCCCATCATGCAATGTCCACACATCCTATCATACAATGTCCACACATCCCATCATGCAATGTCCACACATCCCATCATGCAATGTCCACACATCCTATCATGCAATGTCCACACATCCTATCATGCAATGTCCACACATTCCATCATGCAATGTCCACACATCCTATCATGCAATGTCCACACATCCTATCATGCAATGTCCACACATCCCATCATACAATGTCCACATGTCCCATCATGCAATGTCCACACATCCTATCATACAATGTCCACACATCCCATCATGCAATGTCCACACATCCCATCATGCAATGTCCACACATCCTATCATGCAATGTCCACACATCCTATCATGCAATGTCCACACATCCTATCATACAATGTCCACATATCCTATCATACAATGTCCACACATCCTATCATGCAATGTCCACACATCCTATCATGCAATGTCCACACATCCTATCATGCAATGTTCACATGTCCTATCATGCAATGTCCACACATCGTATCATACAATGTCCACACAACCTATCATGCAATGTCCACACATCCTACCATACAATGTCCACACATCCTATCATGCAATGTCCACACATCCTATCATGCAATGTTCACACATCCTATCATGCAATATCCACACATCCCATCATTCACTGTCCACACACCTCATCAGTCACTGTCCACACACCTCATCAGTCACTGTCCACACATCCTATCATACAATGTCCACATGTCCCATCATGCAATGTCCACACATCCCATCATACAATGTCCACACATCCTATCATGCAATGTCCACACATCCCATCATACAATACCCACACATCCTATCATACAATGTCCACATGTCCCATCATGCAATGTCCACACATCCTATCATACAATGTCCACATGTCCTATCATGCAATGTCCACACATCCTACCATACAATGTCCACACATCCTATCATGCAATGTCCACACATCCTATCATGCAATGTCCACACATCCTATCATGCAATGTCCACACATCCCATCATTCACTGTCCACACACCTCATCATTCACTGTCCACACACCTCATCAGTCACTGTCCACACATCCCATCATACAATGTCCACATGTCCCATCATGCAATGTCCACACATCCTATCATACAATGTCCACACATCCTATCATGCAATGTCCACACAACCTATCATGCAATGTCCACACATCCTATCATGCAATGTCCACACATCCTATCATACAATGTCCACATATCCCACCATGCAATGTCCACACCTCCCATCATTCACTGTCCACACACCTCATCAGTCACTGTCCACACATCCTATTATGCAATGTCCTCATGTCCCATTATGCAATGTCCACACATCCCATCATTAAATGTCCACACATCCTATCATGCAATGTCCACACATCCCATCATGAAATGTCCACACATCCCATCATTTAATGTCCACACATCCCATCATGCAATGTCCAAACATCCCATCATGCCACGTACACTCATCCCATCATGCAATGTTTACACACATTCCGCCATGCAATCTCCAATCCCTTCATAATTGTATGCATACGAACACATCGTTTGAACTAATAAACCCAACATGGTCCTGTCATTCGTGATGAAAGATAATAGATCGTGCACGAATACAATTACTTGTCAGCGGGTGGTAATATTGACTGAACAGAACTGCTGCAGTCTTGAATCAAGCTTTCCAGTCTACAGCTGGCAGCTGGCAGATCAGAGCAAGCCGCACTATGAATGTCGCATCGATAGATATCTATAACATTACATAAAGTGTCACATTTGTGACCAGGAAGTTGTCACATTTGTCATTATTATTGCTTCATCTTGTAGTGGTCATAACAAATATGACAAGTTCAGCTATAGCTTCTGCGGGGAAAAACAATAATAATTCGGCTTCGTTCAACCTGCTTCTTCAACGTTGAATAAAACTGAGACCCGATGTTTGTGAGTTTTGATCTTTTATTTTTGATCTCTTTCGAGTTAGTTATAAACAGGACAAATTATATTTTCCCCTCTGTATTCGTCAGGTAGGGTTGGGTCTTATACTGATTCAATGACACTGATTGGAATTTTCTTTATTGCGTTGAGTTGGTCCTGATGAGCGCCTGACAAGCTCAGTATCCTCCCATTTATTCGGTGCTTTCTCTACAAGAAATGGTCTCATTTAGTTCCAACAAAGACTGAACTCTTCTAGTCCCCGCAAGGACTGAGCTTTATTAGTTTTCACAATGACTGGACTCTATTAATCCTCATAAGGACTGAACTCTATTAGTCCTCACAAGGACTGACCTATAATAGCCCTCACAAGGATTGGACTCTATTAGTCCTCACAAAGAATGAATTCTTCTAGTAACCAAAGGACTGCACTCTACTAGTCTTCGCAAAGACTGAACTCTATTAATAGTCACAAGGATTGGGCTCTATTAGTCCTCACAAGGACTGGACTCTATTAGTCCCCACTAGGACTGCACTCTACTAGTCCTCACAAAGAATGAACTCTATTAATATTCACAAGGATTGAACTGTTCAAGTCCCCACAAGGATTGAGCTTTATTAGTTTTCACAATGACTGGACTCTATTAATCCTCATAAGGACTGAATTCTATTAGTACTTACAAGGACTGACCTATGTTAGCCCTGACAAGGACTGGACTCTATTAGTCCTCACAAGTACTAGACTCTATTATTCCTCACAAGGACTGGACTCTATTAGTCCTCACAATTACTAGACTGTATTAGTCCTCACAAGTACTAAACTCTATTAGTCCTCACAATGAATGAACCCTTCAAGTCCCCCACAAGGACTGCACTCTACTAGTCTTCACAAAGACTGGACTCTATTAATATTCACAAGGATTGCACTCAATTAGCCATCGCAAGGACTGAATTATATTCCGATTCCGATTCCGATGTGTAGAAAAAAAAAGAACTTTCCAGCAGCGTTCAACTAGCCTCTGTGGTTTGATTATATTTGCAGTGGTTCATGGCGCGGAATAAGCTTGCCTAGTTTTTTGCGCCAGTGGTAGCTGGCTAATCTATATTGAAGAGTGTTTGCCTGTGACGTCAGCTGGGAGGTAGGCCGGCAGGTTTTCTTTTGGGTTCGTTTCCCACCCCCCCCCCTTTTTTTTTTTTTGGCCTCCTTTTTGTGTATTGTCTGTAAATGTTTTTTGATGTTTTCGTTTTCTTCCTTGCGTCTTTCTTTCTCTTTCGAGTTTGAGTTTCTGTTGTCTTTCTTGTTCTTCCTTCGTGGTCAACCATGGGACGATGTCTCCGTCATCTATATAGTATCCGTAATATGGTGCGTCCTCAACACAATCATAGTGTGTTCTATAGAGGCTTGGAAGGGCATCGGTTTCCCCTTGGATTTCTTGTGCTTCTTGTTTTCTTTCTCTTCCTTGAGCCTTCTGAAATCTTTGCGCCTGGGTTCCTCTTTCGCTTCCTCTTCCCTGCACTCGGCGACGAGATATTCCAAGGTATGTCTTGGGGACGTCAGGGTGTACACCATGTCGTTGGCAGTGTACTCATCTAGGAGTTCTGGACAGGTATTGGGCCTCGTGGCTGGGCTGCTGGCTGTAGCTACTCATCTAGGAGTTCTGGACAGGTCTTGGGCCTCGTGGCTGGGCTGCTGGCTGTAGCTACTCATCTAGGAGTTCTGGACAGGTCTTGGGCCTCGTGGTTGGGCTGCTGGCTGTAGCTACTCATCTAGGAGTTCTGGACAGGTCTTGGGCCTCGTGGTTGGGCTGCTGGCTGTAGCTACTCATCTAGGAGTTCTGGACAGGTCTTGGGCCTCGTGGTTGGGCTGCTGGCTGTAGCTACTCATCTAGGAGTTCTGGACAGGTGTTGGGCCTCGTGGCTGGGTTGCTGGCTTTAGCTACTCATCTAGGAGTTCTGGACAGGTGGTGGGCCTCGTGGCTGGGCTGCTGGCTGTAGCTACTCATCTAGGAGTTCTGGACAGGTCTTGGGCCTCGTGGTTGGGCTGCTGGCTGTAGCTACTCATCTAGGAGTTCTGGACAGGTGTTGGGCCTCGTGGCTGGGCTGCTGGCTGTAGCTACTCATCTAGGAGTTCTGGACAGGTATTGGGCCTCGTGGCTGGGTTGCAGGCTGTAGCTTGCCGTTCCGGTTCGGTCTCTTGTTGGGTTGGGATTTCCGTGGCTTCTGCTGGTTTGCTTTGGATTACATCTTGCGGCTTCTCTGTGGTCTTTTCCGTGGCCTCTGTTGGTTTTGTTTTGGATTAATTCCATTTCATCTTTTAGCAGTTCTCTCTCTCTCTCTCTCTCTCTCTCTCTCTCTCTCTCTCTCTCTCTCTCTCTCTCTCTCTTCCTGGGTGGTTGGAGGTGTGTGGGTGGAGGAGGATATGTGGGTGAGTGATTGTTGGTGGGTAAAGGGACGGGTAGAGGATATGTGAGTGGGTGGGGAGATGTGTTTAGGTGGGTAGATGTGTGGGTTGGGGAATGTATGTGTGCTTGGGGTGTGGGTGGATGGGATGTGTGGTGGGTGAGAGGTGTTTGTGGGTGGGGAGATGTAGGTGTAGGGATGTGGTGGATGGGTGGGGGCATGTATATGTATGTGGGTTATGTGTGTGATTGGGTGGGGGAGTTGGAGTGAATGGGGGATGTGTGGGTGGGTGGTGGATGTGTCTCGTAACATAGTAATATGCATTGTTTATGTTTACAAAATTCATGTGACAATGTTTTGTCCTATGCACTGTTGATGAAACAAAGATGAGTGATTGGAAGGGCCGAATGTAAGACGGGCCTGCGTGCCCAATATGTTACCCTTTGAAAATAAAGTCTGTTTGTTATAAAGTCTCTCTCTCTCTCTCTCTCTCTCTCTCTCTCTCTCTCTCTCTCTCTCTCTCTCTCTCTCTCTCTCTCTCTCTCTCTCTCTCTGATTTAATAGTTTGTAGGATTTCTTCGTTCTCCTTCTGTATCAGTACCATATGTTCAACTTCTTGATGATTTGCTAGATCTCCTTTATTTTCGCCTGGGAAAATAAGGGTTTCATCGAAGCTATATTGAGTCAATCCTGATGTACGAAAGCCAATCACAGACAATTAACAGACAAGTGGACAATAATGCTGAAGCTGCATATAAATGGTTGGTTAGTCGAATAATGAGAACACCGGGGACGGATAAACAACAATTTGGCAATAGTTACTCCCACAATAAAACGAAGACAGTCCACATTTTTGGGCACATCATGAGAAGAGGGTTTGAACACAGGACTACTGAAAAGGTAGGCGAGTGTCTGTAGGGACGGCGAAACTGTTGCTAGCTGTACGACCATCGCTGCAGGCTAAAGTAATAACAGTGACAAATGTAAGGTTGGCTGGGCAAATTGCTATATTAGATATCTGTTTATTTGAGACTGAGAGTGAGACCTGCTGAGATCTGCAATCTGTTGTCTACATGAAAGAGAATTGCCGTGCAACAAATATTCTCTATCATCGTGCATGGCAGGTTACAGAATGGCCATATCAGTTTAAATTATAAGCGTGCATGTGGGTGCATAATATGAAATGTGCTGACATATTCTAGGAAAAAACAGTGAAGGCCCTCAACACCAGATGCAAACATATATATAAATTTTGTTTAAATATTACACAAATATATATATATATATATATATATATATATATATATATATATATATATATATATATATACATATATATATATATATATATATATGTGTGTGTGTGTGTGTGTGTGTGTGTGTGTGTGCGCGTGTGTGTGTGTGCGTGTGTGTGTGTGTGAACTGGCTTATACAGAAAACCATGAATGCATTTGTGTGTGTGGTGAATATATTCTGAAAGTAAAGAACAAATGTGTCATCTTTCGATGTAGCCCCACTACATTTAATGACTGTTCTCCAGCGCCGATAAGGCGCTTGGCTTCCTGTAGAAATATATTCCACGCATCACTTGGTGTGCATCTTCACAGAAGTCTTGCCGTTTTGAAACGTCCTACTACAAGGACAAACTTCCTGCACTTACAAGCATTCATCCACATACTGAAACTTCTCTGTTCCATATTTGTCTCCGGACCAAGACCTCCTTCTGTCGGAACTACGTCAAATGGATACAATGAAAACACCAGGACATAAATACAGTATGTGATTTTAGGAGCCGAGGTAGCGGATGGATAGAACACTTGCCTGTCGAGCGGTGGTCATGGCGTCGAATCCCCGTCGATATATATTTGAAAAGTTTACTTGGATCCTGGATCATCTCAGTCCCACATAAACTCAAGTAAAACATCCATTGGCACGCCTCATGGCGCACTAGACATGCAGTGGTAGACCAGTATTGTACAGACTACCCAGCTCTCCGAGTGTCATGTCGATAGGATGACACTGGTCGACTTTACTTGCCAAGACATTTCCGGGCACCCATTGTAAGCTGTGCCGACATAGGAATCCATGTCTAGTTTAAGAATTCGAATCCACCAACATATAATGGGTACACTCACATAAGTTTGATCACATCAACAGTCGAATGCCGATTGATCATAAATATGTGACTAGCACCATTGTCAGAATCTTCCCCGGATCTTCATCACCAGCGCCTGTCAACGACGGCCAGGTACGCCCATGAACTGCATTAACACTTACGACGCAGTAACAGGGAAAGGGTCTGCGTGGTACACGGAGACCACGAGAGGAGAAAGCAGGACCAACGCGGGCTCACTGCGGTTAGTAGCAGATAGCCGAGGACCGTACGACTGGACAGACGTGGACAGCGAGCAGTGCACGTATTGATTGTATGAGTTGACGCTAGATGAGGGAAAGCCTTGTTGAGTATAGAAAGACTGAGTGCAGGGTATGCAGCATTGCATTTATGAACTGATGTATTGTAGAGATATGTATATTGACATGGCATTATCGCTGAGTTGAGCGAGGCCTGTTATGATTGCTGTTTGTGAGAAGTGCGATTAAAGTAGTTGAGAGATGTCACCGTGTGTTATGTACATTCATTCTGTGTGAGTGATTGTTGTCACATCTGTTAGTAACCACGAGCCATTATGATTGCAAATCAAGACTCTGACAACCATGTACCTAACACGCCTCAATGCGCGTCAAATGAACGCAATATTTTGGAAACCGTTTTTTGTACTGTATAACTTGTCTAGTGTATTCTCTGTTTTCATTGATTCAAAATAATTGACAATGCCAGCTGTGGATGTATTTGCATTTGGTCACACTTTGTCATTGAAGTTACCGAAGTCTGGTAAACAAGGACCGCATTGACTGTAAATTAACATTGGAATGTTATCTAACCGTCTGCACATTAAACTTGTAATTACAACACGTGACTCTGTGTTTAATTCCACCAGGTTTGTCAAAGGAATGCAAGCAAGGCAACACAAGACAACGCGATAGTCCATCTGCCAGGTGATCAACAACGGACAACACAAGACGACGCGATAGTCCATCTGCCGTGTGATCAACAACGGACAACACAAGACGACGCGATAGTTCATCTGCCGGGTGATCAACAACAGACAACACTAGCATGCTGATAGAGGGAATCTGATTGTCAATAAGTGCACCAAGCTGCAAACTGTGACCGTGATCACCAACATGAAAGCTGTATAATGGAAATATGGCACCAATACTAAAGATGGTGAAACTGTTAGAAACCGTGAGATAGAGGGAAAGAGATAGGCTGGGGATAAGAGCAAATGCTTTCCAGAAAGGTAGCCAATATGTATTCATGTCACTGTAGCAGAATAGGCTACCATGTTTCTGAACACATATTCTCCTGTACTTACATCTCCAAACACCACACTAACATTCTCTCCGTAGACCAACATACATGTATAGTCTCTATATAGAAGAACAGAAAGGGACAATCTGTCCAGCATGTTTATGGCTTATGTGGACATGCATGTAGCGTGGTTCTTAGTTGTTCTAGTTTCCGACAGACAGTCCTGTATGCTGAATATTTTACACGCCACTCAAAGAGACGAGAGTAGTTAGACCTCCTTCCATGGTGCCACAACCGTTCTCGATACCATTATATCCTCCATAAATAAACTTCACCGGTCTCCCTGGCGAAGGTATTTACAGCTTTCGTCGTAATCCTGTATATTCTCGTGAGTAACGCAGCTGCGCCCGAACCGGCAGCGGTTCGAGCCGCGCTGGTAACTTACGGGGGTATGTGAGCCGGTCGCTTAGAAAGCAATGGCACAAGACAGCGTAATCTTGCTTAGTACGTCAACATCAGCTGTAAAATGCTGATGTTGACTGCAACGTCCTGTAAGGGATATGCAACATAAAAAATATAAACTGTCATTGGTCTATACAAATATCGGGCTGGCAACATGTACCCAGAGGTCCTCAAGATGTGGACCAGAGCCCGTCACATTATTTACCACCACTGGGAACTACCCAAGATAACGGGGTTAACCTATCCGTGTGTGTAGTTATTTACCACCACTGGGAACTACCCAAGATAACGGGTTGACCTATCCGTGTGTGTAGTTATTTACTACCACTGGGATCTACCCAAGATAATGGGCTTTCCTATCCGTGTATGTAGTTATTTAATACCACTGGGATCTACCCAAGATAACGGGCTGACCTATCCGTGTGTGTAGTTATTAACCACCACTGGGAACTACCCAAGATAACGGGTTGACCTATCCGTGTGTGTAGTTATTTACTACCACTGGGATCTACCCAAGATAATGGGCTTTCCTATCCGTGTATGTAGTTATTTACTACCACTGGCATCTACCCAAGATAACGGGCTGACCTATCCGTGTGTGTAGTTATTTACCACCACTGGGATCTACCAAAGAAAATCGGGCTGACCTATCCGTGTGTGTAGTTATTTACCACCACTGGGATCTACCCAAGATAATGGGCTGACCTATCCGTGTGTGTAGTTATTTACCTCCACTGGGATCTACCCAAGATAATGGGCTGACCTATCCGTGTGTGTAGTTATTTACCTCCACTGGGATCTACCCAAGATAATGGGCTGACCTATCCGTGTGTGTAGTTATTTACCACCACTGGGAACTACCCAAGATAACGAGTTAACCTATCCGTGTGTGTAGTTATTTACCACCAATGGGATCTACCCAAGATAACGGGCTGACCTATCCTTGTGTGTAGTTATTTACCACCACTGGGAACTACCCAAGATAACGGGTTAACCTATCCGTGTGTGTAGTTATTTACCACCACTGGGAACTACCCAAGATAACGGGCTGACCTATCCGCGTGTGTAGTTATTTACCACCACTGGGATCTATCCAAGATAACGGGCTGACCTATCCGTGTGTGTAGATATTTACCACCACTGGAGTCTACCCAAGATAACGGGTTGACCTATCCGTGTGTGTAGTTATTTACCACCACTGGGATCTACCCAAGATAACGGGCTGACCTATCCGTGTGTGTAGTTATTTACCACCACTGGGATCTACCCAAGATAATGGGTTGACCTATCCGTGTGTGTAGTTATTTACCACCACTGGGATCTAACCAAGATAATGGATTGACCTATCCGTGTGTGTAGTTATTTACCACCACTGGGATCTAACCAAGATAATGGGTTGACCTATCCGTGTGTGTAGTTATTTACCACCACTGGGATCTAACCAAGATAATGGGTTGACCTATCCGTGTGTGTAGTTATTTACCACCACTGGGATCTAACCAAGATAATGGGTTGACCTATCCGTGTGTGTAGTTATTTACCACCACTGGGAACTACCCAAGATAACGAGTTAACCTATCCGTGTGTGTAGTTATTTACCACCAATGGGATCTACCCAAGATAACGGGCTGACCTATCCTTGTGTGTAGTTATTTACCACCACTGGGAACTACCCAAGATAACGGGTTAACCTATCCGTGTGTGTAGTTATTTACCACCACTGGGAACTACCCAAGATAACGGGCTGACCTATCCGCGTGTGTAGTTATTTACCACCACTGGGATCTATCCAAGATAACGGGCTGACCTATCCGTGTGTGTAGATATTTACCACCACTGGAGTCTACCCAAGATAACGGGTTGACCTATCCGTGTGTGTAGTTATTTACCACCACTGGGATCTACCCAAGATAACGGGCTGACCTATCCGTGTGTGTAGTTATTTACCACCACTGGGATCTACCCAAGATAATGGGTTGACCTATCCGTGTGTGTAGTTATTTACCACCACTGGGATCTAACCAAGATAATGGATTGACCTATCCGTGTGTGTAGTTATTTACCACCACTGGGATCTAACCAAGATAATGGGTTGACCTATCCGTGTGTGTAGTTATTTACCACCACTGGGATCTAACCAAGATAATGGGTTGACCTATCCGTGTGTGTAGTTATTTACCACCACTGGGATCTAACCAAGATAATGGGTTGACCTATCCGTGTGTGTAGTTATTTACCACCACTGGGATCTAACCAAGATAACGGGTTAACCTATCCGTGTGTGTAGTTATTTACCACCACTGGGATCTTCCCAAGATAATGGGCTGACCTATCCGTGTGTGTAATTTACCACCACTGGGAACTACCCAAGATAACGGGTTAACCTATCCGTGTGTGTAGTTATTTACCACCAATGGGATCTTCCCAAGATAATTGGCTGAGCTATCCGTGTGTGTAGTTATTTACCATCACTGGGATCTACCCAAGATAATGGGCTTACCTATCCGTGTGTGTAGTTATTTACCATCACTGGGAACTACCCAAGATAATGGGCTGACCTATCCGTGTGTGCAGTTATTTACCACCGCTGGGAACTACCCAAGATAACGGGCTGAACTATCCGTGTGTCTAGTTATTTACCACCACCGGGAACTACCCAAGATAATGGGCTGACGTATCCGTGTGTGTAGTTATTTACCACCACAGGGATATACACAAGATAATGGGCTGACCTATCCGTGTGTGTAGTTATTTACCACCACTGGGAACTACCCAAGATAATGGGCTGACCTATCCAAAACTGTGTTTACGACTGTTAACGCATTTCGAAACCTTTTGCTAATCAGGATGTAATCTATCTGGTTTTTAATCCTGCTGTCTAGACTCCTCCATGTCCATAATCTTCTAGGATGCTGTTTAAGCCAGGTGTTTCCTACAACCATTTCTTGTGCTTTTGCCCATTCTACGAGTCTGTATCCTCTTTCATTTCTCTCTCCCAAACCATGGTTGCCTACACTGCATCCATCGCCTTGCTGTCCTATTTTTGCGTTCAAATCACCCATTATGATGTCAATATGCCAATGTTAAATATAAACTGACATACACAAATTAATATCTCAGCTTACAATTGACGTACAGACTTGAATAAGGTATCGTTGGATTTGTATTTTCAAGAGGTATCCAACTATGCAGTTATATAATTAAAAAAAAAGCAATTTAGAAAATGTTCCTAAAGTACCTAATCTAACTCACAGAGAGTGTAGACAAAGGTGGAAAAACGTCTCATTAACACAAAATGGAATGCACGGCTGGCGAATCCATTGCGTAGTCCGAAGTCCGAAGCGAAAGCTTACCTAGTGGATGTCGTCCGCAGACTGTCTGATCCTGGTTTGTTCTTGAGCGAAAAGGGGCAAGCGAAAGGCCCAATACATGGAAGTGAGGAATCAAAGCAGCTATGAGCAGGACGTGGCAATTCCTCGGGTGAGCCCATTCTCAGGGCAGTATGTGCCGGCTCTGCAATAATGGAAGCCGCATTGGATAGTAGGGAATGACCATGGTCTGCCCCTCCCTTCCCTTGCCGGTTGACCCTGATGTCTTTGACAATTCTATCTTGACCAGCTGAAATGTGGGCAACAATAAGTCTAACGTGTTTCGAAACCCGAGGAAGGCTAACCTCATGCCCGCCGAAGCCCGAAGTGCCGTCCTACGGGTGGCAAAATATAAACTGGCACTACGCACTTACGTCCGATTGAAATGTCTCGTCCGAATGTCTCTCGTGCTAGGAGCAGCTCTGACTACCTAGTTTCCGAATGCCGCTCTTGTTCGGAACAGCTCTGACTAGGTAGTTTTCCGAATGTCCGTCGTGCCTGGAACAGCTCTGATGGGCACAACGACAAGCACATGTCCGAAACGACAGCTCGCTGAGTGGATACTGTCTGCAGACTGGTCTGGATTGTGCGGGAACGGCCCGGGGCGAACGAAATGCCCAATATATTGAAGTGAGGATTTAAAACAGCCATGAGCAGGACGTGACGATTCCCTTGGTGAGCCCAGAACCAGGGCGCTATGTGTCGGCCCTGCAATTATGGAAGCAACCCTGGATGGCGGAAAATACTATGGACTGTCCCTGCCTTCCCTTGAGATTGATCGATGTCTTCGACTGTTCCAAATTGACCAGCTGGGATGTGGACGGTACCACAAAAGTGAGAGTCTCCCAGGAATGCTAACCTGGTCAAAACAGCATGCTAAAAGTCGGATGTGTTAGCCTGAGGGTTTCGACATAAGGGTGCCTAACTAGACACACCGCAATCACATCTGAAAACAAAACACTCCGGATGAACGCAAAGAAGAAGAAGATATACACAGCTTACTCACGAACACACATACAATACATTAATATACACAGACAACTTACTCACGAACACACATACAATACATTAATATACCCAGACAACTTACTCACGAACACGGATACGAACGCGGATCGCACACGCATCACGAACAGGGAGAAAAGTCATACTATAGGGGAGAATTTAATCATTCCATCAATCAAGCATTTCTTAAAACGGATCTGGAATAATATGACAAAGACATTAATGCTATGCCACTAAGTAACAATACTGTTAGAAGAAGAATAGACGAAATGATTTAGGATATTGAAACACAACTTGTTGAAAAGCTGAAAACAAGAAAATTCTCGGTGCGGTGCGAATTTGATGAATCACCTTTGAGAGACAGTGAGGCCGTACTTATAACTTACGTAAGATATATTGATAAAGGTGATTTTGCTGAAGAAGTGTTGTTCTGTAAATCATTAGAATTCACCACTACCTCCAAAGATATATATATATATATATATATATATATATATATATATATATATATATATATATATATATATATATATATATATATATATATCCGGTTAGCGGGGTAGGGGTATCCCCTATCAAAGGAGATGTAAGACGCCTCCTTTCCTCCGTTATTCTACGGGACACCCTTAGGCAAGTTGGAGTACCCATTTAGCCCCCCCCCCCTTCTCTTTAACTATGGCATCTGGCAAACTAAATATGGCCGAAGTGCGGGCAACAGCCGAAGAAATGGGCCTGACAGGTGATGCACTTTTGAAGTATATACAAGAGGTGGAAAGAGACTTCCGGCAGGAAGAAAGAGAGAGAATAAAGCGTGAAGCGGACCGGGAGGATAGAAAGTTAGCATTGGAGGAAAAGAAATTAGAAGCTGAGCAAGCAGCTAAAAAGTTAGAAGCTGAGCAAAAGAAGTTTGAATCTGAACAAGAAGCTAGGAGACTTGAGCGATAGCATGAGTACCGAATGCGGGAACTCGAGTTCAAGGCACAAACCAGTAGAGATACCGAGGGAGCAGTAGGAGGTTCTTCACTCCCTGGTTCACCCACCTTAGGAAGACATGGTTACCATGCCATGAATTTTCCCCTTGCAATTTTTGAGGAAGACAAAGAGAAGATAGATCAGTTCCTACAGAAATTCGAGGCTATGTCTGTCGCAATGGGTCTCGATAAAGACAAATGGTGTCTGAAATTATCCCAAGGTTTGCGCGGAACAGCGTTCGAGGTCTATGCCCGTTTACCGGGCTGGACACGAGAGCGATTACGATGCGTTAAAAGAGGCGTTGTTGAAACGGTTCGAAATGACTTCACACACGTACCGGAAGAAGTTTCGGTCTGCAAAACGCGAACCTAGTGAGTTATTCGCCGCGTATAGCCTGCGACTCAAATCCTATTTGCATAAATGGATGGAGTTAGCCGGATTTGCGAAAGACTACGAAAGTCTCGAAGAACTAATGATCGTCGACCAAATGCGAAAGCATATGTCGAAACCGCTCAAGACGTTCTTAGGAGAACAGGGGGCGGAAAGGTTAAACATCGTGGCAAAATTGGCTGAAAGGTACGTAGTAGAACATGGGGAGCTTAGTGACACCTGTCCCACTAGTACTAAAGGTCAGGATAAGTCTGACAAGAAGAAATTTACAAGCTCTCATCAGAAGAAGGTAGAGTCTTCCGAGAGGTCCACAGAAAAGAGTCAAGAGAAGTCAAAAGATGGGAGTAAGAGCCCACCTAAAGCTTCCACGAAGAAGAATTGGAAGGGAAGATGGTGTTCCATTTGCAAAGAGCCCTTTCATAATACGAACGATTGCAAAGCGAAGGCTAAGAGCTCTCACTTCGCGGCCTGCCTAGTGGAACCAAAGGCGGTTTCCACCGAAAAGGTCGAGGTCGTTGACAAGACTGTGGACCAAGAACGACCACCAGTGGTAGAACTGGTGGAAGTAAACGGCCAACAGGTGGAGTGTCTCTATGACACTGGGCTGGATGGCAAAACCGTAATTGCTGCCAGTCTGGTGCGACCAGAAAAACACACTGGGGAGAACATCGAGATACAGCCTGCCATGAAGAGTGCTGTTGCCATGGCATTACCAATAGCCAATGTGGAGATTAGCTCATGATACATCAGGGGCATCATTCCAGCAGCTGTATTTCTCGATCCCCTATATCCCGTGATCCTGGGAAGTAAATATGTATTTCTAGGGGTGCCGAAGGAGCCAATCCACCTAGGCGACATACATAAATGCGACCACACGGGAAAAGACGTGGCAGATGCAACCAGCTCGAACCCCCTGCTAGGGGATTTGCGCTCTGCCCAGAGCAACGACGCGACTCTGTGTCATTGCTACAAGAAGCTGCAGAAAAGTGCTGACCCACCGCAACGGGGCCAGTACTATCTGAAGAATCGGCTGCTCTACCGAAGAGCCGGACGGGGAAATGAACTAGACGGACAGTTGGTGGTCCCGAAGGACTACCGTCTCCAAATTCTTCAGAAGGGACACGCCATATCCGGTAGTAATCTATCCGGGAGTGGACATATGGGTGTCAGAGCGATGCTGCAACGGATTTCCGGTCATTATTATTGGCCCGGAATGACTGGGGATATACGGCGGTTAGTAAAATCTTGTCCAGAGTGCCAGAAGGCAACACCCAAGAATCGGACTAAGACTAGATTAGCTCTTAAGGTGGGAGATGGAGCATTATTGTGGGGTCCCGGAAGGACCAATATGCTCGAAGTAGGGTGGCAAGGACCTTTTCCCGTGGTCAGTGTAGTGTCCAAGTCCAACTACGAGATCCGGATCGGGGGAATTTTGAGAATTTTCCATGTTAATCTCCTACGGAAACCCGAAAAGAGGTCCAGTGACCAGCCTCCACACCTGTTGGCGATGGCCGTCGCAGTGAAACCGGTTACGGGTCCAGATGGGGACCAATCAGACCCAGTACTACATAGGGAGGA
Organism: Cepaea hortensis; assembly: GCA_963921405.1. Lineage (NCBI taxonomy): Eukaryota > Metazoa > Mollusca > Gastropoda > Stylommatophora > Helicidae > Cepaea > Cepaea hortensis. The sequence continues at coordinate 550,692 of CAWUFQ010000002.1, read as the reverse complement.
CTATGGGAACGTACGGGGTAGCGGAACAATCATACGTCGGGAAGAGACCCAGAGGGAAGGATTCTCTAGTAACCTAGTTCGGAAGAGATGGGTAGCGTCGGGAAAGGCGTGTGAGGCCCGGAACTTCGTTAGATCACAGACTGACCAACCTCGCTGTCGACAGAGATGGCCGGGGAAGCCACAGTCCAGAGGGGTCTGGAAGACTACATGGTCCATCGAGGACGATACCGTTGATCCCAAGGCGTGTAACGTAGGGAAACCGAGCGGTAGTGACGACACGGTTACAGTAATAACGGAAAGTCTGTCTGTATTACGACCCATCGCGTACGCGAGTCGGTGTTTCGGCCGGCCGAACGTAACATCGCGACGGGCGACCCGTAGTGTCGTTTATAAGTCTGGGCTTGTGAGAAGTGCCAGCATTTCTGATATGGGATGGTGTACCCTTTCGGGTACCTTCAGTCCATCGATCTTTGATGGATTTGGCTACCTCCCAGGAGCTCAACGCGGGCTTGATGCGTTGGTCGTTGCTGCTCCAGCCCTATAATTTTACGGTTGAATACATTCCCGGTAAGGAGAATGTTGGGGCTGATTTTCTGTCTAGGCATCCGGTCCCGGAGAAAGAGGTTGAGATCACTCGGATGGAACCTCCTGAGGAAAAGAGTCGACCCGGTCAACTCTCTTAAGAGAGGGCCTATGTCACAGAACTCAGTGGGTCCGCCTCGTGATGTTTCTGCTGCGGAAATGTCCGTTGAGACATCGGAGATTCGGGTGACGAAAATTTACCAGTGAAAGGGAAGTATCCAGTAATTTGACGCAACCCGACCAGAATCGTTGCTCGCCCTTTAAAATTATTCCGTAGGTGGATGACGGAACAGGTTACGGGCAAAACAGACTGCGCATGTCATTCGATTGTCCCGGAACACATGATCAGTTGGAGACGAAGAGGGCAGGCAGGCAGTCGACATTTTGGCCCAGTGCTAAGGGAGAGAGAGAGCAGGACGCCGTGTCTTGACGAGGGTTAAAGACTTCCGACATCATGTCCAGTTGCAGTGACAACGCTTCTCTTATCCACTGTCGTGCTGTTTGTGTGAAGGTATGTGTACAACCGTTTTCACTAACTAGTGCGGTGTCGGTGATTCAAATTAGGAGATTTCGCTAACGCGTGTACTGACCGGCGCGGGAAAGGAGGTCACGTGTGAACAGTGGCAAGCTTGTAGTTTACGACTGTAAAATTAAGCCTGTGGCAAACGCGTGTGTAGCAGCATTGTACTGCTAAGATATTTCATAGGTTAGCAGCGCGCGGCTTATTTACAGCCCCTGTTGATCGGCAAAATCGGGTTCAGGGAAGTGAGACCTATAATTCGAGTTCACACATGGCCAACTTTATAACCTCGAGCGTCGGCGGGCCAGCGCGGCCGAACCGTTACTCACAGCGCTAACGGAAGTAGATTAAGGAGTCGCTTCGGATATATCGAGTGATATATCGATGAACTCGGGCAAGTGCAACGAATCGAATGCACCGGTCGGCCGAACCCTTCGAGGTCGTTTCAAGGTCGTGCCGGGAGTCGAGCGTCTGATCACCTGGTGGGCAACCACTGGCGTTCTTCTTTGTTTTTCTCACATCGGTCTTGTAAATTAGTTCCCTCGATGGAATGCCAGCTTAATATAGTGGTGGCCTGAGAGATTGATAGAGGGAGAAGGGACCATTGCGACAGAATTGTTCATAGTGAACATGATACCGTTCTAAATGCCCCGACCTTGGACCAGGGAGGGGGGAACGGGGTGTGGATTTCTGCTACAGGGGAATCACCCTGTATATTTATTTGGAGTTATTGGATTGTGCCTACGGCCTGGTACGTCATCAGTGTTGGCGGATAACAGGAAGGAAGTACGCGGAAGTACTGCCATCGGCCCTCCTTCAGGGCCCTTCTATCTATAAGTACCACTAACTCACTAATCACATGTGTTGTCTAGCGGTGTTTCAGCATAGACTCATAACTCAGACACCAACCTTGGCCCAGTCCTACGTTCGTCGGAGAAAGAGGATGTAGGTGGACAGCTGCCACTTTGTTTCTAGGTCCAGTCTGTCCTCGACCATTTGAGCAGCCAGTGATGGAGTGCGGCCCTTATGGGAAGGGTCCACATGTCTGAGAAAGGGGGACTTAAGTGTGTCTGCTGTGGGTAAGTCTGATTCATGGTGCTCTCACTGAGTGTTATCCTCCACAGATTATATCTTGTTGAGAGCAGAGCGATGATCTGGGGACGAGTCCAGTGATCCGGACTAGGGCGATAGCCGGTGTGAACAGCTTGGGAGTCCACTACCTCAGCGAGCAGTACTTACAATCGAGAGTACGTCTCAGGATGGGCTCCAGCTAACACCTCGCCCACTCCACGTCTGATAGCCCAGGTTTTTCGCCATGACAGAACCATATCGCCTTGTTCATTACTTCAGCTGGGCAAGTATCTGGTTGTTGTTAGTGTCCCAATTGTGAGACTGACTGACTGCCGTCATGCCAATTAGTTATGATGTCTCCGCTACCAAGTGCCTGGTACCCTGTGGTGCCTGATATTGTGGAAGAACTTTTGTCTGTTTTGAACTCTATCTTAAGTGACACGTTTCAGCGGGAAAGGTATCTGTGCTGTGATATCAGCACTATGAGTCAGAGGATCTGCGCGGGTTGCATAGACAGTTAGGACTGCAACTACCATTGAGTGAGAGATCACCCTCTTTCTATACCCGCAGTACAATCGATACTTCCAGACGCTTCAGAGGAGTGTTCTAGTTCCTCAGCTCCCAAGAGACAGTCTTTATCCTTACCCTAAGGTGATCTAGATTTCAGGGACATCATCCACCGGAGGTCCCAAGTACCAGTGAGTCGACTCGCCAGTCATCCTATCCAAGTGGAGAAACCTATACCTGGAGGGAGACCTGAGAGACTTGGTGAGCGTGTCTGACTTACCCAATAGTGTGACTTGAGGCCCTGACGATGATGACACTTCCTCCAGGAGGCTGCTCGATCCTTGCCACGTCTTATCTCTCATAGATACTGCAAGGTCTAACTCAGAATCATCATCATTCTCATTTATCCATTCATCTTGTATAATACATCATATTGTTAACATAGTTAGCTGCCAGAGTTGCGTCATGAGTTCAGGACGAAGTTTGAAAGGGGTAATGTCCCTTGGTTGAGAGTGAGGGAGATAGGGTTCCAAGGGCCGAGGTGGTTGGGGACTGAGGTCACCTAAGTCCCAGGGCTAAAGGTATCCCGTTGTTAAAGTGTGATAACAGGTTCCCCTCACCCCAGGGAGTGCTACGACATTATTTTTTCCTATCAAAGGAGATTAAGACGCCTCCTTTCCTCCGTTATTCTACGGGACACCCTTAGGCAAGGTGGAGTACCCGTTTAGCCCCCTCCCCCCTATCAGGGTTACGTGAAGCCATGGAAGCAGGTGGTGGATGGAGTGTGAGAGCAGCCGACAGATTGCTGTTGGTTATGGTCTTGCACTCTGCGGCTATAGGCAGATGATCTCAACAGTAAACAATGGCTATGGTCACCGACTAGTACAGTCACTGCCTAGAAGGAAAGCAATGGCAATCTACCTTCAGCAAAACTTGGCAAGAAACCATAATAAGAAAGAGATCTGGTGGCGAGACCCCCAGACCAGGCAGATCAGATAACACTGGGTAAGAGTGTGGCACATGGACCAGTACTAGTAATCGTGATGACGGAGTTAATCCTGACTGTGTTACCAAAGAAATCCTTGTGTCAGACTATGAAATAGAGTGAGAATACAAACGTGGAATGTGAGAAATCTGTATGAGGGAAAGCTTAAAGTAGTATGTGATGAGATTGAGAGGTTAATCATTCAAATTTTAGGAATTAGTGAACATCGCTGGAGCGGCAAGGGACATTTTACAACTGAAGATGGAAGTCTTTTAATTTATTCTGGTAGAGACGTCGGAGGCCAGAGTGGAGTGGCATTTTGTTTAGATAAGACAACTGCAAAAGCTTTAATGGGATATAATCCAGTTAGTGATAGAATCCTCACTATTAGACTTAAAGGCCGTCCAAAAAAAAAAAAAAAACTATTGAAAAGATATATGCACCTACTTCAACTGCAGAGGAGAACGAAATTAAAGATATTTACAACACACTGCAAGACACATTACATAAGATTGGTCATACTGATATAGCAATAATAATGGGAGATTTTAATGCAAAAGTAGGTGCAGGAAGAGCTGAAAATGAGAGACACATATTAGGAAAATTTGGATTGGGAAATAGAAATGATACAAGTGACAAATTAATTGAATTTGCACAGAAAATGAGTTAACGATAGCCAACAAGCTTTTAAACAACATCCAAGAAGACTCTTCACATGGAAGTCTCCGGACAGTATTACTAAAAATCAGCTAGATTATATTTTAATACAAAGAAAATGGAGATCAAGAATAACATCTGCAAAAACCCTACGAAGTGCAGACTGTGATACAGCTCATCAGTTATTAGAAGCAGATCTGAAATTGAATCTCAAAAAGCTTACCCGAGGACCAAGGCCACTTCGTTTTGATCTCACAAAAATACCGGATGCATACAACACAGAAGTTAGGAAACGCTTTGGGGTCTTGATGTCTTTACAAGAGGAAATGACACCAGATGAACTGGTAGTATAAGCTAGAGATATCTTGATAACTGCAGCCAAAGATTTAATTCCTACCAAGAAAAAACAACTTAAGGCATGGATTACATCAGACACGTTAGAATTAATAAAACAACGAAGGGAGCAAATTTTCCTACTTTTTATAAGTCTGGACGAGATATTTCTCTCTTTGCTTGATATTTTTTTCCCATTTGGTTAACAAGCTTTCCTACCTGGCCAATATGTTTCTTGTTTGGCTAACACATTTCATAGTTTTCATATGTGTGGATGAGCTGTTTCTGTATTTGGTCGACATTTCTCACATTTAGCTAAAACATTTTCCTACTTGACCTAGGTTTTTTCCCCGTTGGCTAACAAAGTTTCCTAGTTTTCATAAGTTTGGCTGAGGTATTTCTGAGTTTGGTCTAACCTTTTCCCATTTGGTTGACAATTTGCCTACTTTTCATAAGTTTGGTTGAAATGTGGCCCAATATTTTTCCTTTTGGGTATCAGCTTTCCCTGCTTTTCATAAATTTGGTGGAGATATTTATACGTCTGACCTATATTTTTTTCCCATTTGGCTAACATATTTTCTGATTTGACTGTTAAAGTGCACTTTTGTCTGGATGTAATACGGGGCAGTGAGCAGCTCGCTGAAAAGTATAATGGTCTTGGAAATGTGTTTCTATGGAAAGATGCACAGTCCCTAATAGACACATAGAGAGGTAGTGAAAATGCTTGCTCTGAGTCGTGCTACATCGCTGGTTAGGACAGTGGACACGTGACAAACCACGTTACATGAGACACCTAAGGATGAGTCGGGCTAGTTTGTTGTGTTCGTGTGAATATTATACATCTTATAGGTTGCGCTAGCCACCCGTCGCTATATGACCCTCTAGTTATTAAGTAAAATGCATGTCTTCCTCGACTGACGTCGGTGATAACATCTATGCACTGTGACTATGAGAAAGGTTTAGTCGATCACTGTGCTGACTTGGTTATAGTTGTGCACACTACAATCAAAAGTGTCTTATGTTTATTGAGGGTAGGATGTTCTTTGGTGTTACTTGGTGGACCTCCCTAACGGATATAGAAAAATGAGAGGGAGAAGGGCGACGGTTTTAGTCTTTAGATGCCATGTTGACGATGTACTGGAATCACTTCCATACATGGTGATCATCATGAGTTAGGTCCCTGGTTGGACATTTGACAGTTTTTTTGTAGTGTTTCAGTTGTATTTTTATGGATTCGAACGGAAGCAGCGCCATATTTAACCAGTTGAGTCATTAGCCACGTGATCTGGTTGTGTCCTTATGCATGTGACAGGAAGCAGCGCCATATTTGATCCGATGTGACCGTTGCTCAAGTGTCTCGGCTGTATCGTTTTGCAGTCAGTACGCTCTGAGTAATCCTAAAGTTTTCCTCAAAGAATGTCTGAACACTTTCACGCAATTTCATTTATGGTATCGCTACGTGTTGAGTCACCTAGGTCACCCTAACCTCAGCCAACCACGAGTTCACGCCTCAGACTTTAATATGAGACTTAACCTCCGGCTCTTATCACGGAATGGACGTATTTATCTGTCCACCCCAAAACTCGATCACCCCGTAACAATTTTCAGAAGCAGCTATCTAGCCTTGCTTCCACTCAACCAACCTTTACTAACGTCAGAGAGTCTTTATCTACCACCTCTTCCTGCCCTTAACAAGGACCAGACGTATTTATTTAGCCACCCTGCCACTCGACCACCCCTTAGCAATGATCGGAAGCAACTATCTAGCCTTTCTCAACTCACCCACCCCTTACTAATGAATTTCACTAAGTAATACCCGGTAGAGTTGATAATGCCGGCCATCTTTACATTTTAAGGTTTTCAGTTGTACCCTGTGTGATGATAGTGTTTACACCACTACGACACTCTACAAATCACTAATACCCGCGACCCAATCCTTACCATAGAAATGTCACTAAGCTATACTCGCTACAATAAGTAATAGCTGCCATCTTTATCTTTTTAAGGTTTTCATTTATAGTCTGTGTGATGATAGTGTATAGGCCACTAAGAATTTCTACAGATCCCTAATACCCGCTAACCACCTCTTACCAACGAATTTCAATAAGTCGTACCCGCTACAGTCAATAATTTCGGCCATCTTTACTTTTTAGGGTTTTCATGTGTAGCCTTGATATGATAGTGTTTACATCACTATACCCTCTAAGGAGCACTAATAACCTCTACCAACCCCTTTCCAACTAATTTCACTAAGCTATACAAGTTATAATTAATCATATCGGCCATCTTTACCTTTATAAAGTTTTTATTTGTAACTTGTATGATGATAGTGTTTATACTATTACGACCCTCTACAGATCAGTAATAACCGCTACCCACCCCTTACCAACTAATTTCACTAAGCCATACCTGCTAAAATCAATAATATCGGTCATTTGTACTTTTTAAGGTTTACATTTGTAATCTGTTTAATGATAGTGTTTACACCACTAGGACCCTCTACAGATCATATAGCCGCCGTATTTACATGTTTACTTAATTTTTTTTCATATGATGTCTGTCATGGCTCAAGGTTCGAACCGCGTAGTTCTACCCCAAACACCGACAACCGCACCCCACCTCTGAGCTCCCAGCCCTACGCCCGCCCAAACTTATACAACACCGAGGATTTGCACTGTAACCGTATCCCTTACACATCACCAATGGAATGATGATAGGGTTTATGCCCAATACAGATAAAGAAAGAAGACGAAAAAAAGAAGGATGACACTGAGTAGGTAGAGTGCTGTAACTCGAACACAGCATCACTAGTATGATGATAGTTTTTTAAGCCCCGCCCCACTACAACTAATACTAACAGCAATTATTAATTTAAAAAAAAATACAATTCACAACAACAAAAAAGGAAAGTAACAGTGCAAAAATACATTCGATTATTTATTCATGGGTTGCATCCCTTGAAAATGAGGTCCACTTTTGTGACGTTTTCTGTGAGGTTGGAGACTTTTTATATAGTAAAATATTGAGGTTGCCAACCTCATTTTCGACTTAATTACCACATTATATACTACTCATGATAACATCAATTGGCATTCAAAATGATAATATGAACATGAGAATACACACAAAATATGGAATAGCATGTTAAATTATATGCATGCACTCAAATCTCTCTCTCTCTCTCTCTCTCTCTCTCTCTCTCTCTCTCTCCCTCTCTCTCTCTCTCGCTCTCTCTCTCTTCCTCTCTCTCTTCTCACCAACACACACACACACACACAGACACTCACAAACAGTGTGCGCACACATACATACACACACTAACACATCCATTATTCCACTGTCTCTCTCTCTCTCGTTCTCTCTCTCTCTCTCTCTCGCTCACTCGCAGTCACCATTTCACCCATTAAGTCACTCTCTCCATCTTTCAGTCACTCTATATCACACTCTCGTTCATTCTCACTCATACACAGACAGACAGACACCCTCATGCTATCAAATACACACTCCCTCGCATACACTCGAAAGCATACACACACACACACACACACACACACACACACACACACACACACACGAGCATACAAACAATATACACACGCAAATACACACATATACCCACGCACACATACACACATCCACACCCATACACACATACTTACTCACATGTACACACAAATACACACTCCCTCGCATACACTGCATTCATGCACACATACACACAACCATATGCACATACATACACGAACATGCACATATATACGCACGCACATACACACAAATACACACGCACACACACACACACATCAACACACATATAAACAAACTCACACACACAAGCACACACACATTTACACATACACACCAAACGCACATTCAGACATGCACACACAAATACCCACATACACACATATAAACACACACATACACACATATGGACACACGTACGCACCCACCCATCCACCCAACACTTACACATACACGCTGCCTCACATAGTTTCACCCGCTCACTCACACTCACTCATTTATTCACTCACCAACTCTCTCTCTCTCTCTCTCTCTCTCTCTCTCTCATTTACTTCTCATGCACTCTCTTACTCACCCACTGTCTCTCTCTTATACACTCACTCGCTCTCACACTCACTCACACACGCACATACACGCATACTCACAAATTCTCTCCCTCACTCCCTAACTTACTCTGCTTTACTCACTCACTCAATCGCTGGATCTCTAACACACACTCACTCACTCACTTTCTTACTCTCTCACACAGACAGGCACACACGCAACACAACCTCTCTCTCACACTAACTCATTCTCTCACTCAATCTCTCACGCATACGTACACACAGACATTCACTTAATCTTTCACTCACGCAGGCACATGCGCATACACACTCTCTCACTTTCTCTGTCTTATACTCACTCTCTCACTCACTCTTTCTCATTCACTCTCTCACCCACTCTCTCACTCACACAGTGAAAAATGATAGTGAAAAAATGATACCAGTAGGTGACTTATGGAGGCATATAGTCGGTAAGAAGTAAGTATTGAAAGAGTTTTCGGTTGAATGTGTAGGGACTCATTGGCGTTTTCAGATCTGGTGGAAGGCTAATCCACAAGAGAGCACCAGAATACGCGAAACATGTTTTGTATAAGTAAAATCTAGGCTTTGGAACCTGTAATAAATTTAAGCGCTTACTGTTCATTGCATTAGATTGAATTAACAGAAGAAGATACTCTGGGGTATTTTCAGATATAATTGTATTCACTAATTAGGCTTTGTTAAAAAGGAATCACTTTCGAAGTGGTAGAAGTCTTAGATGACTATAGAAGTTATTACTTTCAACGTGCTTTATGCCAGAAGCTAGACGTATAGCGCGGTTTTGAAGCGAACACGGTCGTTTTATATTAGAATTAGGGCAACCATCCCAGACTGTGGAACAATGGTCGAGATGTGATTGGATATAGGATACATGGAATATTTTTCGTGTGCTTTCATCCAAGAAGTGCTGAATTTTAGTAAGTTGGTAAACTTGTTGTGCTATTTTCGTGGTTAGTACGTGAACATGACAGGACCAGCTTAGATGTCTGTCAATTAAAGGACCTAATGTTTGTGTTCATTGACATTAACTATAGGTCACTTGTCCATGTGGAGATCGAGCGGTGCCCCAGTTATGGCTAGGGTCTGTAGTTTTGGTCTGGTCGTTATTAGCATGTTATTGGTTTTGTCGATGTTAATTATCATAAGGGTTTCATTGCTCCATCTACTAAGGTAATCAATTTCATTTTGTAAAGAGCTCAGAAAAACCGGACAGAGATATATAAAGATGACCCGGAAACACACTAGACGACCCGGCCCTGTCCCTGGCGGGTAGCATCTCGTTTAATTCATATTCGGCCCCTGCTCCCGTTCCCGTTCCCAAAGCGGGGAGCGTCTCATTTAATTCATATTCGGCCCCTGCTCCCGTTCCCGTTCCCAAAAAAGACGACCCGGCCCGACTTCGCCCAGTCCCTGGTGTGGAGAGTCTCATTTAATTCATATAAGTAGTCATATAAGCTCCAGTTCCCTTTCCCGGAAATATGGCGAACAGATTGGAAGAGAACAATCTTAATCCCAATAACTAAATAGGGCAACCTGAAACTACTGAACGTAAACTTACCACAATATCACAAAAACGCAATAAATGCTGGGATGACTGTATAGATGTCAAAGAGAAATAAAAAGATGAGTTAGAAAATGTTCATGTATTTAAAATAGATGCATTATTTTTATGAAAACTTTGAAAACGCCTTAAAGATTTAATAATTATATATTATAACGCAGCAGAAGAAAACGAAGGAGGAGGAGTTAAACGAGGAGGAAGTGGAGGGGGGACGAGGAGGAGGAGGGGTAGGAGGAGGAAAGAGGAGGGGGAGGGGAGAATGTGCAGTGCAGGAGGAGGGGGAGGGGAGGAGGAGGCGCGAGGAGGAGGGGGAGGAGGAGTAGGGGAGGAGAAAAGAGGAGGAGGGGGAGGAGGGGGAGGAGGGGGAGGAGGAGAGAGGAGGAGGGGAGGAAGAGGGGAAGAGGGAGGAGGAGAGGGAGGGGATGAGGAGGAGGAGGACGATGATGAGGAGGAGGATGAGGAGGGAGGATAAAGAGGAGGAGGAGGTTTAGGAGGAGGAGGGACGAAGAGGGGAGGAGGAGGAGAACGGGGAGAAGGAGGGGAGGAGGAGGGGGTAGGAGGTGGGAAAGAGGAGGAGGACGGAAGTAGGAGAAGGAGGGGGAGGTGGAGGGAAGGAGGAGGAGGAGGTGAGGAGGGAAGGAAGAGGCGGAGCGGGAGGAGGAGGGAGAGGAGGGTGAGGTTAAGGAGGAGGGGAGGAGGAGTTGGAGGAGGAGGAGGATGAGGAGGAGGATGAGGAGGAGGAGGAAGAGGAGGTTGAGGAGAAGGAGGGAAGGAGAGAGAAGGAGGAGGGGGAGGAGGAGGGGAAGGAAGAGAGGGAGGAGGAGGGGAGGGGAGGAGGAGGGGAGGGAAGGAGGAGGAGGGGATGAAGAGGGGAGGAGAGGGGGGGGATAAAGGGGAGGACGAGGGGGAGGAGGAGGGGATGAGGAGGGAGAGGAGGAGGAGTGAAGAGGAGGGGAGGAGAAGGAAGGTTGAGGAGGGGTTGTAGGAGGAGGAGAGGGAGGAGGAGAGGGAGGAGGAGGGGAGGAGTAAGTGGAGGAGGAGGATGAGAAGATAGGAGGAGAAGGGAAGAGGAGGGGAGGGGAGGAAGAGGAGGGGAGGAAAACGGGGAGGGGGAGGAGGAGGGGATGCGGGGGAGGAGGATGAGGATGATGAGGAGGGACGAGGAGAGGGGATGAGGAGGCGAGGAGGGAGGAGGAGGGGTAGAAGGAGGTAGGAGGAGGAGGGTTTAGGAGGAAGGGAGAAGGAGGGAGGAGGAGGGGGGGAGGAGGGGAGGGGAGTGGGGATGAGGGGAGCTGGGATGAGGGGGAGGAGGAGGGAGGAGAGGAGGGGAGGGGGAGGAAGAGGTGGAGGGGAAGGAGAATGATGAGGAGGAGGATGAGGAGAGAGGAGGAAGAGGAGGAGGGGAAAGAGAAGGTTAAGGAGGAGGAGCTACGAGGAGGGGGAGGTGAGGAGGGGAGAAGAAGGAGGAGGAGGGGGAAGAGGAGGTTAAGGAGGAGGAGGAGCTACGAGGAGGGGGAGGGGGAGGAGGGGAGAAGAAGGAGGAGGGAGTAGGGGAGAAGGAGGGGAGGAGGGGGATCGGATGAGGAGGGGGAATGGGAAGAAGAATAGGGGGAGGGGGGAGGAGGAGGATTATAACGCAAATTCCTGTAGATAACTGTAGCGAAAAGGTCCACGTATTTGAGAAATATGCAACAATTTTACATGTATAGCAATGCTATTAGAAGTTATGTCCCCTCGCTATATATAAATTATAATGTAAATTAAAGTATTAAATAATATTAAGTAAATAACTGTTTGTACACTAACAAACTATGACAGTTGGCAGCACCAGAATGAGAAGAAGAAGTGTAGACAATTTCATCTCAACCGGATGGACCGTTCGCGAACGCATAAATAACATACATATAGACAGACAAACATTGTATTTTATATATATACTAGCTGACCCTGCCCGGCTTCGCCCAGACCCTGGTGGGGAGCATCTCATTTAATTCATATAAGTAGTCATATAAGTTCCCGTTCCCGTTACCGACTATCTGTCTGTCTGTCTGTCTGTCTGTCTGTCTGTCTGACCCGGCCCGACATCGCCCAGCTCCTGGTGTGAAGCATCTCATTTAATTTATATAAGTAGTCATATAAGTGCTCGTTCCCGATGTTATCGCGGACCTCAGAGAGAAGTGTCTATGTAGAAGACCATTTCCTGGACGTACGTATTTTGGGAGGGGGAGGAGGGAGGAGGGAGGAGGAGGAAGAAGAAAAAAAAACTACGACAGTTGTCAGCTCTGGAATGAAAGGAAGGCGTGTAGAAAATTTCATCTCAATCGGATGGGCCGTTCGCGAGCGTATAAAGGACATACGGAGATACATAAATACATACAGAGATACGCTCCTTTTTTATATATAAGATATATATATATATATATATATATATATATATATATATATATATATATATATATATGCGTGTGTGTGTGTGTGTGTGTGTGTGCACGTATGTGTGTGCGTGTGTGTGTGTATGCGTGTACGCGAGTGTGTGCATGTGTGCATGTGTGCGTGTGTGTGTGTGTACGTACGCGTGTACGCTTGTGTGTGCATGTGTGCGAGTGTGTGCATGTGTGCGTGTGTGCGTGTCACGTCTTAGACATGACTGACCTGCCGTATGACAGTAGACGGCATTACCTGCTTTCTGTTAGCACCGAATGTTAGACGGCGATCACCAAACTCGACATCCGACATTGTGCTAACAGCTTCAGGCGGAGTAGGGCAATTGGGAGGGTAAAAGCCTTATCCTGGTGCGAGGAACTGCAACTAAAGACTAAATGTCATAGCAGGGTAGACCAGGCTCGAAGCCAGAGGTTCCCAAACCACGGCCCGCGGGCCACTTGTAGCTCGCCCGCTGTCAGTGAGTGGCAGGCGAGGCCTCGAGCAGTCATTTTCCGCAATGATCGTTATAAAACACAAGCAACATTCCAGACTCACCGACAATAACCTAGCTGCGTTTATGACTTTGGACACGACAGGTTTGTTCCGAGACATTGATAAAGTGGCATATGAACTTTAGTAACTGTCTATAAAGAACAGTTACAATTGTAAATTAATTATATTAATATCGATTTTCGAAACTGATAAAAAATTTAAGTTAAGAAAGGTGAGAATGAAATTGCACGACTGTTGCAATTTTATAACGTTGTGGCCCGCTTAACTACTAAAAATAGTATATATGGCCCTCTCCTTAAAAAGCCTGGTGACTACTGCTCTAAGTGGCAACTGGTCTAGGATCGAAGCTCCGACCGGCGGAAATATAGGGCATTGCTTTGCTGACCTTGCAGCTTCTGCAGCTTGTCTTGTTCCAGATGTATTGGTGTTACCTTCCCTCTAGAGTAAACTAGGCAGACCCAGAGAGGGATCATGCTGCATGGCCAACACATGGTCTCTGCAATTCAGCCCAGGCCTTGTGCAATGGAGAAGTAGAACTCTGCTCTTATAATTTTTTGAAGCACAGTGTAAGAAACTACCGTCTGTCAAGACTTCAAGGTGCCAGTTGTGTATGTGTGTGTGTGTGTGTGTGTATGTGTGTGTGTGTATGTGTGTACACTCACATACATATATTAGAATAGCTCGGCATCCGCGGTGGCCAAGTGACTAGCATCCACACCTGTCGGTCCTGTAGTCCTGTGGTTGAGTTCCCTCTCTATGTTGGAATTTCATTTAAAACTGACACAATCGTCCAGGTCGATGTGATGTTGACCACGTGACCCAGCAAGTGCCCTTTGCCCTATATAATATGGGGCTAGCACCATATACCCATTGTAATCTCTTGGCCTCCCCTGTCTCCCTTGCCCTCTAACCTTCCCCTTGTGACGTCATACCCCAGCTTTCCTCTGCTCATAACATGACCACAGAATGTAGACTAATTTCTTCTGATGCCAGTAACCAGTTCTCTTTGTGAGGTAACTTCTTCCATGAATGTAGACTAATTTCTTCTGATGCCAGTAACCAGTTCTCTTTGTGAGGTAACGTCTTCCATGAATGTAGACTAATTTCTTCTGATGCCAGTAACCAGTTCTCTTTGTGAGGTAACTTCTTCCATGAATGTAGACTAATTTCTTCTGATGCCAGTAACCAGTTCTCTTTGTGAGGTAACTTCTTCCATGAATGTAGACTAATTTCTTCTGATGCCAGTAACCAGTTCTCTTTGTGAGGTAACGTCTTCCATGAATGTAGACTAATTTCTTCTGATGCCAGTAATCAGTTCTCTTTGTGAGGTAACGTCTTCCATGAATGTAGACTAATTTCTTCTGATGCCAGTAACCAGTTCTCTTTGTGAGGTAACTTCTTCCATGAATGTAGACTAATTTCTTCTGATGCCAGTTACCAGTTCTCTTTGTGAGGTAACTTCTTCCATGAATGTAGACTAATTTCTTCTGATGCCAGTAACCAGTTCTCTTTGTAAGGTAACTTCTTCCATGAATGTAGACTAATTTCTTCTGATGCCAGTAATCAGTTCTCTTTGTGAGGTAACTTCTTCCATGAATGTAGACTAGTTTCTTCTGATGCCAGTAACCAGTTCTCCTTGTGAGGTAACTTCTTCCATGAATGTAGACTAATTTCTTCTGATGCCAGTAATCAGTTCTCTTTGTGAGGTAACTTTTTCCATGAATGTAGACTAACTTCTTCTGATGCCAGTAATCAGTTCTATTTGTGAGGTAACTTCTTCCATGAATGTAGACTAATTTCTTCTGATGCCAGTAACCAGTTCTCTTTGTGAGGTAACTTCTTCCATGAATGTAGACTAATTTCTTCTGATGTCAGTAACCAGTTCTCTTTGTGAGGTAACTTCTTCCATGAATGTAGACTAATTTCTTCTGATGCCAGTAATCAGTTCTCTTTGTGAGGTAACTTCTTCCATGAATGTAGACTAATTTCTTCTGATGCCAGTAATCAGTCCTCTTTGTGAGGTAACATCTTCCATGAATGTAGACTAATTTCTTCTGATGCCAATAACCAGTTCTCTTTGTGAGGTAACTTCTTCCATGAATGTAGACTAATTTCTTCTGATGTCAGTAACCAGTTCTCTTTGTGAGGTAACTTCTTCCATGAATGTAGACTAATTTCTTCTGATGTCAGTAACCAGTTCTCTTTGTGAGGTAACTTCTTCCATGAATGTAGACTAATTTCTTCTGATGCCAGTTACCAGTTCTCTTTGTGAGGTAACTTCTTCCATGATATCTTCATTTACTTTTTCTATCTCTCCAAGGTGTTGTCTGTCTTCTATGAAACCAGATCTTCGCTGCGTCCACATAATCCCTCACTTGCCTTCTAATTGTCCATGATTTGCTTCCATACATCATTATAGACTCTCTGACTGTCAGAGAAATAAACCTGTCATCTCCTGCCTATAGTACCTTGCAGTGTAGGGCAGGGGGTGTCTTGGGCCTTAGGGATTACGGCCGCCGCATTCTTCCGTCGAATGTTAAGAACATCATGGAAGGATAGGATAGTTAACGTAATCTCTAGAAAGAAAAAAAAATGCAAAAATAATAGTCACTTGCATAACAAGCAGGCAGCATATATTTACTGGGCACGTCATGCGAAAGGGTTCGAACACATGACTGCTGAACCGGTAAGCGTGTCACTGTAGGGCCACCGAAACTGCAGGCTAAAGTAATAACGGTGACAAATAAAACAATTCTCTATTTGTTAAATAAAATCGGTGACAAATATAACACTTCTCTGCAGGCTAAGGTAATAACGGTGACAAATATAACACTTCTCTGCAGGCTAAGGTAATAACGGTGACAAATAAAACAATTCGCTGCTACAACTGCTATGTTCGATATATGTGGATGTGACTTGCTCACGTCTGCAAACTGTTGTCTACATTACAGAGAATTATACAAAACTGCTAGCGCTCGTCGCGATAATGATTACCACCCGCTGAAGTGTAATTGTATTCATGCACCAATTATTATCTGTCATCTTGAATGTTTAGCCCAGAAAAGGGCTTACCAATTCAAATTATTAGTAATCATGTATATGATTATAGTTAAATGTGCTGACATTGAATAATTATGGTATCCCGTGAAGGTCATCAACACAAGAATCCAGCAAGGCCATCAGTATTGCTAATGGAGACAGTGACCTTAAAGTCCCTGGTAGCACTGATGCTCCATAACGTCATATGATTGATTTAGAACATCTTTGTGTCCTCTAAGACCGTTAAATATATATTGTCATCTATCTGTATGGGCTGGTCACTTAACTAGTATGCCAGATCACAGGCTCCCTAAAGGAATTTTCTACGGCGAGTTGCGTTATGGTAAACGCTCCCAAGGCGGCCAGAGAAAACACTTTAAAGACACTGAAAATCTCACTGAAAGCTGTTGGAATTCATCTTGAAACCTGGGAGACTGTTGCTAAAGATCCTAATTCGTGGCGTACATCATTACATAAGTTTGCAGTCACTTGTGAAGCAACTAGGACTGCATGAGCTGTGAAGAAAAGGCTGGACAGAAACACCACGAGATCCTCCTCCTGGAACGTCAAGCATTCTTTTCCCACATTTTCAAAGAACATTTCGAGCCAAAATACACCTTATCAGCCATCTTAGAACACAAGGCTCCATACTTTCAACCCCACTGGATGAAATGAATGGTCATCATTCATGATGCACAAACAACACATAACACACACACACACACACACACACATAACACACACACATAATATATATATATATATATATATATATATATATATATATATATATATATATATATATATATATATATATATATATGGCTATCGCTTTCTGAACGGCCGATGGTAATATCGTAGTGATAATCAGCCATATTTATTGTCTCCAAACGACCGGCCTCTGACTACCCCCCCCCCCCCCCCCCACCATATGTCAGAGACCTGTTATTAAGTTTGTGGAAGAGGCTGGGTTGTTCTACAGCAGCAAGTTCCCTGTCACCGTGTCGTGGTGAAGGATGTCTCACATAGTTGTTAGTTCATTTCTGAGATCCATAGTTGTCTCCGGAACTAGGCCTGCTTCTGTCGGAACTACGGTGATGGATACACAGAAAACACAAGGGTAACAATACAGTGGGTGTTGTCAGGAGCCGAGTCAGCGCAAGGATAGACCACTTGCCTGCCGAGCTGAGATTATGATTTCGATCCCCATGGAGAAGTATTTAAAAACCTGACTTTTGTTCCGGTTCAACTCAGTTTCAAATAAAGTCAAGTAAAATATCAACGCAGTCTCAAATAAAGTCACGTAGAAGATCAGCATTCCTCAAATGAAATTAAGTACAAGATCAACTCAGTCTCAAAAAGTCAAATAAAAGATTAATTCAGGCTCAAATCAAGTAAAGTAACAGTTCTACTCAGCCTAAATTAAAACGAAGAAAACGATCAACTCTGTCTCAAATAAGGGCAAGTAAACGATTCATTCACCCGCTTCATTGTTCACTAAACATACAGTGATTGACCGGCTTGTCATAGACTAATCAGCACTCGATGTGTCACGTGGACAGTATCACGCTCAACGCCTTTGCTTCCCAAAACTTTTCCTGGCACCCGTTCTAGGGTGGGTGGATCTAGTGATCCAGGTCAATTGTAGGCTGGGTCGACCCAGGGATCCAGATCCAATTCAAATATCCGAATCCGGAATCCTAAACTGGGTATCCTGTAATGTCCCGGGCTATAATTATATTGACCACATCCGCCGTCGAGTGTCGATTGGTCAAAGATATGACGCTTCCACCATATAACTAACACTCCTCATTACGCGTGACATCGACTCAACAGTTTGAAAACCGTTTTGATGAATAACTTGTCTGGTGTAATCACTGCTTTAATTGCTTCAAAATAAATACCAACGCCAGCTATGGATGCACTTGCATTTGGTAATATTTTGACATGACATTCACCGACGTCTGGTCAACACGCGCCACGTTGACTGCAAATTATCATATGAATGCTATTAAACCGTCTGGAAATTACACTGCTAATTACAACACGTGACATATTTTTAAAAATATCACCAGATTTGGTCAAGGGAATATAAGCAAGACAACACGAGTGGACGAGATAGTTCATCTGCCGGTTCATCAACAACGGACAACACTTGCGTTCTGATCAGGGAATCTGATTGCCAACAAGTCTACCACGCTGTAAACAGTGACTGTGATCACCAACATGAAAGCCGTATTCTGTGTGCTGTTGTTGGGTGTTCTCTGCCTGCAAGCTCTAGGACAAGACCGTCGTAAGTTGCACGGAGTCAATCATTTGTATTGTGTTGTATGTACAGGATCTGTAGCATTTAGTGGATGACGTGGTTGTACCTGGTGGATATGTTTCGGAAAGTGCAAACTGGTATGATCCGAGTGGAGGGGCTAGAATAAATGGACATGACGGAGAATGGGAGCATATGCATTGTCTACCCAGGGAATGCAGTATTACGGGGCTAAGATACGATGGTACGGGGCTATGATACGATGGTACGGGGCTATGATACGATGGTACGGGGCTATGATACGATGGTACGGGGCTATGATACGATGGTACGGGGCTATGATACGATGGTACGGGGCTATGATACGATGGTACGGGGCTATGATACGATGGTACGGGGCTATGATACGATGGTACGGGGCTATGATACGATGGTACGGGGCTATGATACGATGGTACGGGGCTATGATACGATGGTACGGGGCTATGATACGATGGTACGGGGCTATGATACGATGGTACGGGGCTATGATACGATGGTACGGGGCTATGATACGATGGTACGGGGCTATGATACGATGGTACGGGGCTATGATACGATGGTACGGGGCTATGATACGATGGTACGGGGCTATGATACGATGGTACGGGGCTATGATACGATGGTACGGGGCTATGATACGATGGTACGGGGCTATGATACGATGGTACGGGGCTATGATACGATGGTACGGGGCTATGATACGATGGTACGGGGCTATGATACGATGGTACGGGGCTATGATACGATGGTACGGGGCTATGATACGATGGTACGGGGCTATGATACGATGGTACGGGGCTATGATACGATGGTACGGGGCTATGATACGATGGTACGGGGCTATGATACGATGGTACGGGGCTATGATACGATGGTACGGGGCTGAGATACGATGGTACGGGGCTATGATACGATGGTACGGGGCTATGATACGATGGTACGGGGCTATGATACGATGGTACGGTGCTATGATACGATGGTACGGGGCTATGATACGATGGTACGGGGCTATGATACGATGGTACGGGGCTATGATACGATGGTACGGGGCTATGATACGATGGTACGGGGCTATGATACGATGGTACGGGGCTATGATACGATGGTACGGGGCTATGATACGATGGTACGGGGCTATGATACGATGGTACGGGGCTATGATACGATGGTACGGGGCTATGATACGATGGTACGGGGCTATGATACGATGGTACGGGGCTATGATACGATGGTACGGGGCTGATAGATACCTCTGGGCGGAGAGCTACTTCATGGTAAATGTAATGCGGTGGTTACTCTCGGGGAGGGGGGGGGGCGATACTTTATGGTAAACGTAATATGGTGATTACTTTTCTGGAATGCAGGGCATGGTCGGCGGGAAGCACTTAATGGGAGACGCAACAATTGATCCACGACAATTCGTGACCTAGCGATGTAATCATCTACACGGATGGCTCTGTGCTAAGAGGTAAGAGAAGTGCCTGGGGGTTCGTGGCGAAGGTTTTTGGAAGGTGTTTGATGTAGGAGATCCTGATATATGATACAACTGTAACAAGACTCCCGGGGCTTGGACAGGTATGTTACTGATAGATATTATCCCCAGCCTTTGCTCCGACCACCCTAATAGGACTTTACATCTACAAGGCCCCACACAAACCGGGACAGCTGACCTTCTTTCCCCACCTATGGATTCCTACCCACAGGGGGTTCGAACAAGACAAGTCATACTAGTACGCAAAGCCGTGGTCAACAAATCCAAATTTAATTTCGTAATACGTCAACTAAACTCAGAGACGGATGGCTGAAAAGCCTGCATAGAAGAGAATATTTACACCGCTGCAATGAGAGCAGCGAGAAGATCTACTGATGATCAGTCATCATCATGCGACTTCAGTTCGCGCCATCGTCCCGTCGTGGTTAACCAATCACCCGATGAACCTCCAGGGCAAAAGAACTTCAAGTCGTTGACTCTTCCAAAGTTCTCTTCTTCCACTGTGAGTAAGATCTCGGACTGGTCAGGTGTCTGATACCTGACTGACACTTCAATAATATTTGCTGGTCAGCTCTATTTGACGGAAGAAATTACCAGTTTTACATGTCACTTCTACACAGCTCTGTAGGCAACTAATGACTTCACAGAATAGCGCTGTCACAATCAAACACACCTAGGAATGGGGTAGCTCCCTACCCGAACAAGTCTGTCACTCCGGTGTTCACGAAAATCGCTACTACTGTTGTGGGTCATTGACCACGTTCAGGGTTCATAAATAATCTCAAATGTAGATCCACACCGGAGTTAGAGGAATCATTATACATTGAACTTCACTAAGACCCAACCGGGCCTGAAACATTTAAACTGGCCATCGTAATGACTATCAACAGAGTTCACGTCCTTCAACTCAACTGGAACTAATGTCCTTGAGAATACACATGTCCATAAAGAGTTACCTTGAATAATCAGAACTTCACCAGTACCTTACTGGCATGATTCAGGAGACGCATCAGTCCTAGACTCACCATGGGTCTGTTTGACCACATCTTCGTCGGACTCTTCACGACTGTCTTAGCTTAGACTCACCGTGACATTCTAAAACTCAGATATCTTTCATGTGTTGACTTTGGCAGATTCGGTTGACCGCTCCCAGTATTTCCTCAAACATAACCTTGACTGGCACTGGAATGCGCTGGTCCCATTGAGTTTATGGTCTAACTTCTCGAATCTCTATCATATAATCAGATCCTGAAACATGGAGGTCATTGTGAGTACTAAACTACAACTCGGACTAACATACACCTAAACCATAACACACGCATCAGATTAATATATATAAATCGATTACTGATCCTGTAAGTTGTGAGCCCGCTACAATGTAGATCACATAACTAGGATTAATACACTGTAGATCACAAAAATTGGCCCGCTAACCTATAGATCACATAACTGGGCACGCTACACTGAAGATCACATAACTGAGCCCGCTACACTGTAGATCACATAACTGGGCCGGCTACATTGTAGATCACATAACTGGACGTAATAAACTGTAGATCACATAGCTGGACCCGCTACACTGTAAATCACATAACTGGCCTGGCTAAACTATAGATCACAAAACTAGGCCCACTACTCTGCAGATTACATAACTGAGCCCGCTACATTGTAGATCACATAACTGAGCCTGCTACACTGTAAATAAAATAACTAGGCCAGCTACACTGCAGACTATATTACTGGGCCCTCTAAACTGTAGATCACATAACTCATTACTGGGCCTGCTACACTGTAGATCACATAACTCATTACTGGGCCTGCTACACTGTAGATCACATAAGTGGGCCTGCTACACTGTAGATCACATAATTCATAACTGGACCTGCTACACTGTAGATCACATAACTGGGCCTAGATCACATAACTCATTGCTGGGCCTGCTACACTGTAGATCACATAACTCATAACTGGGACTGCTACACTGTAGATCACATAACTCATTACTGGGCCTGCTACACTGTAGATCACATAACTCATAACTGGGACTGCTACACTGTAGATCACATAACTGGGCCTGCTACACTGTAGATCACATAACTCATTACTGGGCCTGCTACACTATAGATCACATAACTCATAATTGGGACTGCTACACTGTAGATCACATAACTGGACACGCTACACTGTAGATCACATAAGTGGGCCCGCTACACTGTAGATCACATAACTGACCCCGCTACATTGTAGATCACATAACTGGGCCAGCTACCCGCTACAGTGTAGATCACCAACTGGGACTGCTACACTGTAGATCACATAACTGGGCACGCTACACTGTAGATCACATAAGTGGGCCAGCTACACTGTAGATCACATAACTGACCCCGCTACATTGTAGATCACATAACTGGGCCAGCTACCCGCTACAGTGTAGATCACATACCTGAGCACCCTACACTGTAGATCACATAACTGGGCCAGCTACCCGCTACAGTGTAGATCACATACCTGAGCACCCTACACTGTAGATCACATACCTGAGCACCCTACACAGTAGATCACATAACTGGGTCAGCTACACGCTACAGTGTAGATCACATAATTGGGTCAGCAAGACTGGTCATACTCTTCTTCTCATATTTATGTGCACATTGCCAAATGAGAAACGCTAACGGTTTATTTCTGTTTCAGCATCATACTGTAACTTGCCAGCCGAAACTGGAGACTGCGATGCTTATTTTCCTAAATACTACTACAACTCACAGTCAGGGGAGTGTCAACAATTCATTTATGGGGGGTGTGGTGGTAACCAGAACCGGTTTGATACCATTCAAGACTGCCAAGACGTCTGCATATGAGGCAACAGGGTGTCAAACATCCAGGATGGAGGGTTGTCTTTCTACAAGTGAGGCAACACGGTGTCAACCATCCAGGATGGAGGGTTGTCTGTCCAAAACTGCAACAACTAAGAACTGGCCAATACATATGTCTATGTAAGCAATACACCTGCTGAACTGATCGTGCGTTTCTATTGAATTATTGTTTGTGATTGTGAGTGAGTGTAGGTGTATGCTAGGTAATGTGTAATAGTCTGTTATTGAGTGGTTGGTGCATAATTGTGAGAGTTTGCGTAAATGATGTAAGTATTATGCAGGTGTGCATGTACATATGTATGTGTTTACCCATATGTGTTTGTATGTGTGTTTGTCTGCCTGGCTGTCTCATAACATGGTAATATGCATTGTTTATGTTCACAACTATTATGTGACAATGTTGTGGTTTTTTTTCCCCTTTTGTGAATGAAACATACACAAGAGATAGTTGATCTACGAAAGATGCGGGATTGGAAGGGCCGGGTGTAAAGGCTGGGTGCCAATTTGTGACCATTTACAAATAAAGTGAGATGATTGGAAGGGCCGGGTGTAAGACAGGCTGGGTGCCAATTTGTGATCATTTACAAATAAAGTGAGATGATTGGAAGGGCCGGGTGTAAGACAGGCTGGGTGCCAATTTGTGACCATTTACAAATAAAGTGAGATGATTGGAAGGGCCGGGTGTAAGACAGGCTGGGTGCCCAATTTGTGACCATTTACAAATAAAGTGAGATGATTGGAAGGGCCGGATGTAAGACAGGCTGGGTGCCCAATTTGTGACCATTTACAAATAAAGTGCCTCGTACATTGCTCTCCCTATCTCTTACTTTTCTCTCGCACCAACGTTTCATCTTTTCATCACACACACACACACATGCGCGCGCGCACATACACACACAGACACACGCGCGCACGTGCACACAAATACACACAAGCACACATACACACAAGGACACATATATACACAGAGAAGCGTTTATTAGTGTGTATAGTATGTGCTCAAGTGCAATAACAAACATTTATAGTTTACTGTGGGGGTGGAGGGTGACGTGAGAAATAAACGCAGGCTGACAGACAGACATACAGATAGGTAGACAGACGGAAAGACGGATGGATGGATGAAAGAATCGGTTTACAAATCGATCGATCGGCCGACATACATACAAACAAACAGACAGACTGACGAGCAGACATACCCCCCCCCCCCACACACACACACACACATATACATATATATATATATATATATATATATATATTCATTGGCACCTTGCCGTCTTGACAGACGATAGTTTGTGCTTTAAAAAGGCATAATAACTTTTAACTATGGCGGTAGCGAGTGTGACTGATAAGGCCAATTTGCGCTGTAAATGTCCGTTCACAGTGGGTGCATGTGAACACGTGGTCATTTCCACCATCATGCACCATCTTACGTCTCAAACGCTTGGTGTGTGACTTTAAATCTGCAATAATTTTCTCCTTTGACTTTATTCCATTTCTGATATTTGCCCTCCATGCAACACGTTCAGCGGCGACTTGCTCCCAATGTGCATTATCAATGCCTGTATCAATCATGTCCCGCTTACACACATCTTTGTATCGTAGTAGAGGCCGACCCTGAGATCTCTTACCCATCTGTAATTCACCAAAAAAGATATCCTTTGGTATTCTACCATCATCCATCCTCCTAAGATGTCCTATCCATCTAAGTCTACGAAGACTGAGCATGGAATAAACTGTCACACAACCTGATCTTTCCAATACTTCAGTATTTGTGATTTTGTCTTGCCACTTAATACCAAGAATTCTTCTCAGACACCGCATATGAAAACTGTTTAAATTGTTCTCTTGGTGTGAGTAAGTTGTCCAGGTTTCACTGCCATAGAGAAGAGTACTAAGGACACAGGCTTGATAGACAAGGACTTTTGTTTTGGCAGTAAGCTTCCTGTTCTCCCAGACTCTTTTTCTTAACCTGTTCATTGTTGTTGCTGCCTTACCAATCCGGATGTTGATTTCCTGATCTAGGGATAATTTGCTATTTACCACTGATCCTAGATATGTAAAATGGTCTACTATCTCTAGTTCGGCGTCGTCAATAAAGATTGATGGTACCCCATGTGCACCTTGTGACATAATCTGTGTCTTCTTTTTGCTAATTGTTAAACCAAATTCAGAACAAGCATTGGAGAATGCAGTTAGTAGACATTGCAATTCTTCCTCAGAGTGGGTCGTAACTGCAGCATCATCTGCAAAAAGCAACTCTCTGATCAGTACCCTCCTAATTTTGGTCTTAGCCTTCAATCTCTGAGCATTGTAGAGGCCGCCATCTGAGCGTGAGTGAATGTATATACCACCATCCTGATCACGAAATGCATATTTCAGTAGAAGTGAAAAGTATATTCCAAAGAGGGTGGGAGCTAGTACACAACCTTGCTTAACTCCACTCTTGATTTCAAATTCTTCAGAAGTTGCACCATCAAACTTGATTATACCCTTCATGCCTGTGTGGAACGATTCCACAATGGACAGAAGAGTTGGTGGGCAGCCAATCTTCTTTAGTGCCTTGAACAGACCCTCACGACTGGCCAAATCAAATGCCTTTGTGAGGTCGATGAAGGCAATAAACAGTGGTTGATTCTGTTCACGGCATTTTTCTTGCATTTGTCGCAATGAGAATATCATATCAGTGGTAGACCGGTTCTGTCGAAAGCCACACTGTGATTCGGGGTAGACTTGATCTCCTAGGACTTGAAGTCTGCGCAGAACAATTCTGGCAAAAACTTTTCCAACAATACACAGAAGTGAGATACCCCTATAGTTGTTGCAGTCGCTCCGATCGCCCTTGTTCTTGTACAGTGTTATGATGCTTGAATCTTTGAAATCCTGTGGGACTTGTCCTTCACGCCAGCATAGCTCTATTAGCTGGTGGATCTGTATAGTGAGTGTGTCTTGCCCACTCCTGATAACCTCTATTGGAATCCCATCCTTACCTGGAGCCTTGCCAGATGCAAGTTCATTTATAGCACACTTAACTTCTGTTATGGTGGGAAGTGTGTCCAGGTGGTCAAGAGTTGGTAGAGCCTCTATGGCGTTGAGGGCATTATCCGCTAGTTTGGTCTCACTTGAGTAAAGCTCCAAATAGTGCTCTACCCATCTGTCCATCTGCTGTTTCTTATCAGTGATGACTTCTCCAGTCAAGGTTTTCAATGGTGCACTTCTTTTGATCACTGGACCACAGGCTTTCTTTATTCCTTCATACATGCTTCTTATGTCTCCCTTATCACTTGCGATTTGAATGGACTCACATAACTTGATCCAATAATCATTTGCACACTGCCTGGCAGCCTTTTGCACATCCTTCCTAGCTTGCCTTAGCTCACTCAGAGTGTTACGCGTTGGTCTTTCCTTGTTTCTTAAGAGAGCTTTCTTCTTCTTATCAATCAAGGGCTGCAGAGTCTCGCTGTTGGCCGCAAACCAGTCCTGCCTCTTATGATCCACAGTGCCGTAAACCTTTACGGCAGTTTTACAAAGAGTTTCCTTAAGTTTATTCCATTTATCATTT
This sequence comes from Cepaea hortensis, assembly GCA_963921405.1. Taxonomy (NCBI): domain Eukaryota; kingdom Metazoa; phylum Mollusca; class Gastropoda; order Stylommatophora; family Helicidae; genus Cepaea; species Cepaea hortensis. Next base: position 524,162 of record CAWUFQ010000002.1, on the reverse strand, counting down.
ACTGTACAATTTTCTGGTGTATCAGTGAAAGCGTCTTCAAGTTGCTGTTGAAATTGAAAGCACTTTTCAGGATCATGAGTGTTAATAATATTAATCCTGGGGCTAGATTTGTGTTTAGCTGTGTAGATTCTCTTTGGTCTCAGTCTAACCCTTGCAACAACCAAAGAATGATCCGTATCACAGTCAGCACTGTGGTAACTACGAGTCAATGATATATGGTTCAGATGTTGTCTCCGTGTGATGATGAAGTCCAGCTGGTGCCAATGGCCGGATCTTGGATGTTTCCATGTGACCTTATGCATCTCTTTTGTTTTAAAAAAAGAGTTTGTAATACATAGGTCATTACTGGTGCAATGCTCCAGCAGCCTTTGCCCATTTTCATTCATGCGACCGATGTTGTATTTTCCAAGGCACACTGGCCATGAACTCGAGTCCTTGCCCACACGAGCATTGAAATCACCGAGCATATAAATGTAGTCGGATTTTGGAACTGCCTTGATCACAGAGTCTAACTCCTCATAGAACAAATCCTTCACATCATCAGAGGAATCGAGTGTCGGTGCATATGCAGTAATAATGGTGGCAAACCCACAAGAGGTTGCCAAGCGCAGGGATAATAGTCTTTCATTTCCTCCTGCTGGAATTTCAATCATTCCCAGTAGCGAATTCTTCACTGCAAAGCCCACACCGTGTTGCCTTTTTTCTGCCTGCCCTTTACCCTTCCAGAAAAAGGTGTAGTTGTTTTCCCTGAGTGACCCTTCCTCAGCGAGGCGAGTCTCCTGCAGGCCAGCAATATCAATGTTAAGACGATTGAGTTCGGCATCAATCACAGCCGTTTTTCTCACATCGTCAATATTGGTCAAGTCAGTGGAAAATCCTGGACACATGGTTCTCACGTTCCAGGTTGCAAGCCGTAGCTTGAGGTTTCTATTTATATTTTTGTTTGTACCTGGTGCATTGGTTTTACAGCCTGCGATTCAGATTTTGTCCTAGCCCCAAGCACCCATTGAAGCAGGCAGGCTGTGGCGGATCAGCACCCAATTGGCTGGGGGCTGCCCAGCTTGAGGCAGGCGGTAGCTGATCAGTGACACCTATAGGTGTCTCCCACCGTCAGAGGCAACGCGTGGCGCCCCATGTCTACGCCAACTGACAAGGACTTATAACCCGTAACAGTTGCCTCTCGCTTTGATTCCGAGACCAGTTAAGACCAGGGATGGAGTTATTGCCTCTCCATAGCACAAAGCCTGGGCTAAAATATAGAGATCATGTGTTGCCCATGCATATTATATATATATATATATATATATATATATATATATATATATATATATATATATATATATATATATATATATATATATGAACGTGTTGCATGGAGGGCAAACATCAGAAATGGAATAAAGACAAAGGAGAAAATTATTGCAGATAAATCACAATCCGAGCGTGTGAGACGTAAGATGGTGCATGATGGTGGAAATGACCACGTGTTCAGATGCACCCACTGTGTACGGACATTTACAGCGGGAATTGGTTTTATCAGTCACATTCGTTACCGCCATAGGTAAAAGTTATTATGCCTTTTTAAAGCACACACTATCATCTGTCAAGACGGCAATGTGCCAATGTATGTGTATATTATAATAAATATATCATTGGTACTTTCCAGCTTACCCAAAACGTAAGACCATAGCAGTGACCTTTGTAAGTAATTTAATGATTATTTAATCACATTTTTGATGACGTCTTGTACTTCATATGTGAAATGTATTCTACATTCAAAGTGTAGTAAGATGTTACAAACACCCGGTATAACCGCATCCACTAAATGCGGTGAATTATGTACATACGACACAATACAAATGATTGACTCTGTACAACTTACGACGGTCTTCTCCTAGAGCTTGCAGGCAGAGAACACCCAACAACAGCACACAGAATACGACTTTCATGTTGGTGATCACGGTCAGTGTTTGCAGCGTGGTAGACTTGTTGGCAATCAGATTCCCTGATCAGAATGCTAATGTTGTCCGTTGTTGATAAATTGGCAGCAGGATTATCTCCACTGATTGTGTTGTCTTGCTTATATTCTTTTGACTATGTACGTTTTTACACGTACCGATCAATGAACGCAGAGTCACCTGTGGTCATTAGAATTAATTTTCATAGAAACACGTTGCGTTTCTGTGTATATGTGTGGCCACTGTTTACGTGTGGGCAACACCTATCATTAGACGACACTCCAATCCCGACTTTGCATCAAACATTAATTCCCTCCCTGAAATATACAAATGTTTCTGCGCCTGCTGTTCTTGTCTTTTCTTTTACTCATTAATTGCCATAGGATGATTAATCGTCTAAAGCCACTACCTGTATCTGCTATTGGTTTATATATCCACTAAATGTTGTAATTGTATAATGCTGTTTCGATTATGATATCAATATAGTGATTGTTGCTAGCAATCTCCTAATTTGACATGTATTACATGACTGCTACCACACGGGAAAGCGGTTTAGTCATAACTGTGACACACTTCTATTTCACCTGTTCCGCCATTCATTATTTTATGTGAAAACCTACTTTTGTTTGTCGTCGAATTTGTTAAGTTCTACACGTCTATCATCAATTAGTATATATTGTAGCTGTGCATAATGTGTTTTGCCTTGTGGAAAGGTATGTTTCATTTGCTCAAGGCACAAGTTACACTATTATAGCTGTTATAGTATGTATCATGGGAAACAACCATGGACACAATTGCCTTATAAGCCAGCAAGGGATACAACAATAATAAATTCTTGTTATGAACAATCCGAAGTCTTTTTATATAAGTAGATAATAAGTATATAAGCAGGTGAATATATGTTATTGAAATATAATTGATCGCTATTACAAGACAACACATATTTGGACATCTTTCTAATGTGTAAAATGAAGGACATGTGATTCTCTTTGACACATAATACCCCACTCCATTGTTTGTGTACAAGACCAGCAATGTTTCAACGTTTACTTTATCTTTTATATGTGAAACAGAGGTAAAACAGGAGTAAGGGCCACTTACTTCTGCTACGGTGATGTGAGGAGAAGAGCGCAACTCTGACTGCGTAGGGCCAAAGGAGAGAATGAATAAAGAGAAAGGACCTCTCACCGTCCTCGGTTAACAAGAATAGAAAAGGATTAAGGTTTAAGAAGATCCAGGGTGGGCCGACAGGGGATTGGAACAATATTCTCCAATCCCAGACAAAGAATTACTCCAAGGGCTGTTCTAACACCAATGACTATCCTTCTAAGAGTCTATCAACTAAACAACAAAGTAAGAGTAACACAATCATCATTTGTTTATTAAACTTCTAAACTTCACAATAATATACAGACATGTAGCATCAACAAAGAAATTAGGATACAGCAAAAATCAAACAGCAAAAACACTAATCCAACAAATAAAATTCCTAAGTCCAGCGTAAACTTCTAATCCAGTAAAAACTCCACATCTACCAAACACTAATCCACCGAACTCTAATCCACCAAAACTAATCCACCAACAATTAATTCACTAAAACTAATTAACCAAAAACTTCTAGTCCACTAAAAACCAATTTACCAAAAACTCCTAATCCACTAAAACCCCAGGAAAATCTAAAATCTAAAACTAGAATTCTGGCTTTTCCACTGCAAAACTTCAGGGTCTAACTACTAAACACACATTAGAAATAGGCATTGGCGCCTCGTCACTCAGTGCGGTGGACTACGGAAAAGGCCAGTTCTACGTGCGCAGAGGCCTTTTATACTGGGGTCCCAGAGTTCCAGACCAATCAGACGCCCTCTTGCAGAATCCCACCATCATCGCGAGCCGAGTACATATGGCTCTCACAAGTTGGCTTCTAAGCCATGGCTCTGGCTTTTCCACAGTCGATCGTGAAGCAAGATGTAGCTAATGGTTGTAGTCTGCTGGAGTAATTCTTTCCACTTCAAACAGAATGGTGTTATCAACGAATAAAGAATTATTTTGGTTTAACAAGCATTTCTAAATGGCATACGATACACAATGATGGTTGTTCAAATATTTATAAAAAGGTTTCCTTATAAACAACCTTCTCATCGCATTAAGGTTAGACATTGTTAATAAGTTATTTTTTCTACGTGAAATGTGGAAGATACTTTCGATCTAGTAGGCCTGCAGTTTGTGTGAAGTATCATATCTAGATATCCAAGACAGAATATTGAAACATTCAAGATAGTCCTTAAGGAAAATGTCGCAACACGTGAACGTGTTAGTGAGCATAGTGCACACAATTCTTAAACAACGAAGAAATGTTCATCCATACGTGATTTCTGTTGTGTCTGAACTAATAGTGGGTGATAATCAATCCAGTGTCAACTACTCCACGTAGTTTCAAGCACTTTTTTCTACAAAAGACGAAAACAATTCTCAAATTAACACTCTTCTCTGCTGAGACATGTTTTAATCTATCTGGATATTTAGCTGGCTTTCATACAATGGTATTAGTGTCTGTCGCTCAGAAAGCTATGGCAAACTTCTGATCGAAATGTAGCCTAGAAATTACAAACAGCCAAAATAATCGTATGTGAAACACTTTGAATCACAATGCATTTTATGATGCACCTCTATACCATGAGACAATTGAGGTGTCATAGGCCGCCTAGGCTCTATCAGAATGTATTCTGTCAGTCTACAATCCAGATGGACAAACAATAAAGTATTAACAAAATACAAGAGGAATGAGAAGATATAAACTAGAAGTATCAACGCGTAGCTCACGTTATCAACTTTATGACGCAGTTTTAAGCCAGTAGACCCGCCATGGCACAAACCTAGATTTGCTTTCCAGAAAAAAATTGGGAAATCTCAATTCATGACCACCAGTTCTGCGGAGGAAAGGAAACGGAGACGTGTGGCATTCCTTCTTGAGAAAATTCCGAGACCCGCAAGTTAACGTCTATGCTTAGATTGATAGCTAAGATGGTCAACCAAAGAACCGTATTAAAAGGACCGACGGCCGTCAGAATAAAACACATGCCTGACACCCCTTCGCAACACGGAAATACGGCGAGTTAAAATCTTGGCAAATGGGGAAAAGAAGGATGTAACAGCAGATTGAAATGTTTGTATGATGTAACGGCAATCGCATTCCGACCAGCTGCGGAGCATGTTTTAGACGCACGCGCTATAGCAGGGCATACTGTCTGGAGAGATTATCATCTCGTTTTGTCTGACTAATGTAAGAATTCCAGTGACATAATTTCCTAGCTATAAACTCAGCTCTCAAAGGAGCTATGGAAAGTCAGCAGTCCTCTCACATAACGGAGCGGCTGATCCTCTTGTAAGGACTCATTAGGAAACGTGCAGGCATATTGTGCAACGCGTTTCACCGTGGAGCCTGCTGTCATAATAAGAGGCATCGTTAATGGATCCTCGAAAGTCCAGTAACTATTGTCTACATGGACATATATCAGCCTAGTAACCCCATGGAGAAGTTAATATTGTCTACATGGACATATATCATCCTAGTAACCCCATGGAGAAGTTAATATTGTCTACATGGACATATATCATCCTAGTAACCCCATGGAGAAGTTAATATTGTCTACATGGACATATATCATCCTAGTAACCCCATGGACAGTTAATAAACCCAGTTGTAGCTTGATTTAATTCATAGTTATATCTTATTTTCCAAGTGTGTGTAAAACTTCTGCATACGTTACTTAGTTGGGGAATCACTGTAAACGAAGATGGGATTTTATCAGGGCGAAACATCCTGATCTGCCTAGTAGTCCATTGAAATATAAAACTGGGCTGCTAAACTTCTTCTTTCCACTCCTTGGGGATACCAAGACAAGCTACTTTTACCTTTTACGGAGCCATTTCTAGCTGCAATCTTGAGTATCCAGGGACTTGGTCTTATTTCCGCCATATTGGCTTTTGTCCCGAATTCCCCCCTCCCCCCACCCCCAAATCGGGATATGGAGTGTAAGGGATCTGACCCGGCACCCAAAACAAAGCACGAGTGTGAGAAACAGTGACTTGTTACATATTGGACGGCACGTCAGCAACATAAATAAGTCACCCTATGACGTGGGGTCTGGTGTGTCGTCAGTAGAACAAGTTTTATTGGACCAGTTTTCTTTAACAACGCTATACATGCCTACGGGTACCTTACTGACATTCTAGAACCTGTTTAGGACAGCTGAATGAACTTGAAATTTAAAAAACGTGTTTCCAACAAAAGATGCACTTACACACACAGCTTGAGCATCACTGCGTTTTTTAAAATAAATTTTCACATATCGCATAATTTCATATGGTGTTAGGCCTGCTCGTTCTCCAGATCCAACTCCATTCGATTATTATCTATTTGGTTTCTTGACAGGAAACGTTTACAAACGTAATATACACAAAATTGAGGACCTGAAAGAAGCAATCATAATTACCACTCAATAAATAACACCAGACACGTTGCAGAATATATTTGACAATATGAAGAGACGTGTACAGTCATGTCGTAAAGCCCGTGATGGATATTTCCAACACCTGTTATAATAAATACTTCATTGGTACTTTCCAGTTTCCCCAAAACTGCGTTAGACCATAGCAGTGACTTTTGTAAGTAATTTAATGATTATTTAATCACATTTTTATGACGGCTTGTACTTCATATTTGAAATGTATTCTACATACAAAGTGTAGTGAGATTTTACAAACACCCGGTATAACCGCATCCACTAAATGCGGCGGATTCTGTTCATACAACACAATACAAATGATTGACTCTGTGCAACTTACGACGGTCTTCTCCTAGAGCTTGCAGGCAGAGAACACCCAACAACAGCACACAGAATACGGCTCTCATGTTGGTGATCACGGTCAGTGTTTGCAGCGTGGTAGACTTGTTTTCATCAGATTCCCTTATCAGATGTTAGTATTGTCTGTTGTTGATGAACCGGCAGCTGGACTATCTCTTCAGCTTGTATTATTTTGTTTATATTCTTTAGACCATACACGCACCGATCATTGAACGCTGAGTCACCTGCTGTAATTACAACTGATATTCGTAGACACACACGTTGCGTTTCTACGTGTATGTGTGGACACTGTTTACGTGTAGTCAACAACTATGATCAGACGACACTTCGATCCCAACCTTGCATCAAACACTAACCCCCGCCCTGAAATATACAGTCAAATGTTTCTGCGTCTGCTGTTTTTGTCTTTTCTTTAACTGATTCAGTGCCGAAGGATAGTGTATCGCCAAATAAGACTTCCTATTTGGACACAAGGACGATATATCGCTACACTAGGGTTATTATGCTATTTGTATTGTTTCGTGGTATCTCCCACAATTTCAATGTTCAGTGAACGGGAATTTACATGATACAACTTGTTCATTGGGTTGTGTACCATGCTTGGTCGGAACCGACTTTTTGTTTGGCACTGAATCAGTTAACTCATTAATTGCCATAGGATGATTAATCAGTTAACTCATTAGATGCCATAGGATGATTAATCAGTTAACTCATTAATTGCCATATGATGATTAATCAGTTAACTCATTAATTGCCATAGGATGATTAATCAGTTAACTCATTAATTGCCATAGGATGATTAATCAGTTAACTCATTAATTGTCATAGGATGATTAATCAGTTAACTCATTAATTGCCATAGGATGATTAATCAGTTAACTCATTAATTGCCATAGGATTATTAATCAGTTAACTCATTAATTGCCATAGGATGATTAATCGTCTAGAGCCACTACATGTAGTTGCCATGGACTTATATATCGCCGAAATGTTGTAACTGTATAATGTTGTTTCTATTATATTATCAATACAGTAATTGTCGCTTAGCAATCTCCTAATTTGATATGTATTAGATGTATGCTACCACATAGGAAAGCACATAGGATCATAACTGTGACACACTCCTATTTCACCTGTTCCGCCATACATTTCTATGATGGCCAAACCTACTGTTGTTTGTCGTTGAATTTGTTAAGTTCTACACGTCTTTCATCAATTAGTGTATATCTTATATTATAGTTGTGCATAATGAGTTTTGCCTTGTGGAAAGGTATGTTTCATTTGCTCAAGGCACAAGTTACACCAGTGTTTCCCAACGTGGGGCCCACGCCCCACAGGGGGGCAATTTGACTGTTAAGGGGGGCAATTCGAAAATGGAAGAAATCGGCTGAATATAACAAAACGGGGAGACTTGAGACTGAAGTTAACTAAATTGGAACCTGACATAAGATCTCTTTGCAGCAAGCATCAAGCGCAAGGATCTCACTAAATTTAAATAATAAATAATTACTAATAATTAAAATAATATAGAAAAATCTTTCATTAAAATTATTTTGATCTTGAATTTCAGTTCTCCATTATATGTTTTGAAAATTTACTTACTGTGTTTGCTCAATAATTACCTAGTGATTTCTTCCTAAAACCTATCATTCAAGTTTCTTTAGTGAACATTTCAATTTTTGAATATTAAAAATAATGTATATGTTGAGGGGGGGGGGCATGGGGCGGGGGAGGGGGGCAATATGAATTTTAGAAAGGCTTAAGTGGGGCATGGCACAAAAAAGGTTGGGAAACACTGCGTTACGCCATCACAGCTGTTATATTATGTATCATGGGAGACAACCATGGACACAATTGATGTATAAGCTACAAAGGGATACAACAATAATAAATTCTTGTTATGAACAATCCGAAGTCTCTTTATATAAGTATATAATAAGTATATAATCAGGTGAGTATCTGTTATTGAAATATAATTAATCGCCATCAGAAGACAACAAATATTTGGACATTTTTCTAATGTGTAAAATGAAGGACATGTGATTCTCTGTGACACATAATTCCCCACTCCATTGTTTGTGTACAAGACCAGCAATGTTTCAACGTTTACTTTATGTTTTATATAGTTCTGATGCGTTGGCCTTTAAGCTATTTTTGACAGGTGCATGACATGTACCTTGTAAATGAATACGATAATAACAGAGTTCCCGCCTTCTAATATCTCAGTTACAAGATAAAGCAAGTTGCAAGTCACACACAAGTCAGATCATTTCTTACCTGGGATTATAAAGGCAGCCGGAATACATCACCAAACACTTAATGACCCCTTAAAACACCTCTGTCTTACAATCCATGCCGTGTGACTTTAATGATCACATCTGTTTACAACCTTCTCCCTCGTGTGCGACCAATTATTTTAGGTACTGATGATCCTCCATGCCATAACGTAACATTGTCCAGCATCTTCTCCTTGACGTGTATTTGTCCTCCATGCCACCACAGGACATTGTACAGCATCTTCTCCCTTGTCGTGTATTTGTCCTCCATGCCACCAAAGGACATTGTCCAGCATCTTCTCCCTTGTCGTGTATTTGTCCTCCATGCCACCACAGGACATTGTTCAGCATCTTCTCTCTTGTCGTGTATTTGTCCTCCATGACACCACAGGACATTGTCCAGCATCTTCTCTCTTGTCGTGTATTTGTGCTCCATGCCATCACAGGACATTGTCCAGCATCTTCACTCTTGTAGTGTAATTGTCCTCCATGCCACCACAGGACATTGTCCAGCATCTTCTCTCTTGTCGTGTATTTGTGCTCCATGCCATCACAGGACATTGTCCAGCATCTTCACTCTTGTAGTGTATTTGTCCTCCACGCCACCACAGGACATTGCCCAGCATCTTCTCTCTTGTCGTGTATTTGTCCTCCATACCATGCCGTGACATTGCCCAGCATCTTCTCTCTTGTCGTGTATTTGTCCTCCATACCATGCCGTGACATTGTCCAGTATCTTATCCCTTGTCGCGTATTTGTCCTCCATACCATGCCGTGACATTGTCCAGAATCTTCTCTCTTGTCGTGTATTTGTCCTCCACACCATGACATGAAATTGTCCAGTATCTTCTCTCTTGTCGTGTATTTGTCCTCCATGCCACCACAGGACATTGCCCTGCATCTTCTTTCTTGTCGTGTATTTGTCCTCCACGCCACCACAGAACATTGCCCAGCATCTTCTCTCTTGTCGTGTATTTGTCCTCCATACCATGCCGTGACATTGTCCAGTATCTTCTCTCTTGTCGTGTATTTGTCCTCCATACCATGCCGTGACATTGTCCAGTATCTTCTCTCTTGTCGTGTATTTGTCCTCCACGCCACCACAGGACATTGTCCAGCATCTTCTCTCTTGTCGTGTATTTGTCCTCCATACCATGCTGTGGCATTGTCCAGTATCTTCTCTCTTGTCGCGTATTTGTCCTCCATGCCACCATAGGACATTGTCCAGCATCTTCTCCCTTGTCGTGTATTTGTCCTCCACGCCACCACAGGACATTGCCCAGCATCTTCTCTCTTGTCGTGTATTTGTCCTCCATACCATGCCGTGACATTGCCCAGCATCTCCTCTCTTGTCGTGTATTTGTCCTCCACGCCACCACAGGACATTGTCCAGCATCTTCTCCCTTGTCGTGTATTTGTCCTCCATACCATGCTGTGACATTGTCCATTATCTTCTCTCTTGTCGTGTAGTTGCCCTCCACGCCACCACAGAACATTACCCAGCATCTTCTCTCTTGTCGTGTATTTGTCCTCCATACCATGCCGTGACATTGCCGAGCATCTCCTCTCTTGTCGTGTATTTGTCCTCCACGCCACCACAGGACATTGTCCAGCATCTTCTCCCTTGTCGTGTATTTGTCCTCCACGCCACCACAGGACATTGCCCAGCATCTTCTCTCTTGTCGTGTATTTGTCCTCCATACCATGCCGTGACATTGCCCAGCATCTTCTCTCTTGTCGTGTATTTGTCATCCACGCCACCATAGGACAATGTCCAGTATCTTCTCTCTTGTCGTGTATTTGTCCTCCATCCATGCCATATTATGACATTGCCCAGCATCTTCTGTCTTGTCGTGTATTTGTCCTCCATGCCATAATATGACATTGTGCAGCAACTTCTCTATTGTCGTGTATTTTCGAATTTGAGCTTTTTAACTGTTTCAGTGCCCAAGGATAATATTTCGCCACATGTAACTTCCCATTTTGACAGAAGGACGATGTATCGATACTGGTTTCACCCTGTTATTTGTTTTGTTTTGTGTTGTCTTCCGCAGATTCTATTATCAGTTAATGGAAATGTACATTATATAACTTGTTCATTTGATGATGTACGATGTGTGTTAAAAATTTACTGTTTCTTTGGCTCTGAATAATTTATTAACAGCAGACAGAACATGATAAATGGAAGTTGAGAGTGGATTATAGTCTTTTGCCACAGCGACATGAATTGGCGGTTGTGTTTCGCCGTCTCACTCGATTACCAGAATCCTGTATCAGCTCTGTTTTCATGCGTCGATTATGCCATGAGGACACACCGTCCAGATATATACGCCCTTGCTTTAGCCTAGATCATTTCCCATCAATCATGTCAGTTGTCACAAAGTCCAGAGCATTAGAAACAGTAGCACGTGCATGCTCTTAGTTTGAATTCAAAGCGAGTGAAGGTTAAACAAAAATTTTGAGCTTCCAGGTTCTGATGTGTGGAATGTTGCAACCAGCCATTTGTAGGTCACACACTTCCAGGTTGTGATGTGTGTAATGTTGCAAACAGCCATTTGTAGGTAACACACTTCCAGGTTGTGATGTGTGTAATGTTGCAAACAGCCATTTGTAGGTCACACACTTCCAGGTTATGATGTGTCGAATGTTGCAAACAACCATTTTTAGGTCACACACGTCCAGGTTCTGATGTGTGTAATGTTGCAAACAGCCATTTGTAGGTCACACACTTCCAGGTTCTGATGTGTCGAGTGTTGCAAACAGCCATTTGTAGGTCACACACTTCCAGGTTCTGATGTGTCGAGTGTTGCAAACAGCCATTTTTAGGTCTCACACTTCCAAGTTCTGATGTGTGTAATGTTACAAACAGCCATTTGTAGGTCATACACTACCAGGTTCTGATGTGTCGAGTGTTGCAAACAGCCATTTGTAGGTCACACACTTCCAGGTTCTGATGTGTCGAGTGCTGCAAACAGCCATTTGTAGGTCACACACTTCCAGGTTCTGATGTGTCGAATGTTGCAAACAGCCATTTGTAGGTCGCACACTTCCAGGTTCTGATGTGTCGAGTGTTGCAAACAGCCATTTGTAGGTCACACACTTCAAGGTTATGATGTGTGTAATGTTGCATAACGCCATTTGTAGGTCACACACTTCCAGGTTCTGATGTGTCGAGTGTTGCAAACAGCCATGTGTAGCACACCCACACACACACACACACACACACACACACACACACACACACACACACACACACTCACACACTTTCAGGTTCTGATGTGTCGAATGTTGCAAACAGAAATGTCTAACACACACACACACACACACACACACACTCACACACACACTTCCAGGTTCTGATGTGTCGAATGTTGCAAACAGAAATGTCTAACACACACACACATACATACACACACACACACACACACGCACACACACACTTCCAGGTTCTGATGTGTCGAATGTTGCAAACAGCCATGTGTAGCGCGCGCGCACACACACACACACACACACACACACACACACACACACACACTTCCAGGTTCTGATGTGTCGAATGTTGCAAACAGAAATGTCTAGCTCACACACACACACACACACACGCACACACACACACACACACACACGCACACACACACACACACACACACACACACACACTTCCAGGTTCTGATGTGTCGAATGTTGCAAACAGAAATGTCTAACACACACACACACACACACACACACAAACACACACACACACACACACACACTTCCAGGTTCTGATGTGTCGAATGTTGCAAACAGCCATGTGTAGCGCGCACACACACGCACACACACGCACACACACACACACACACACACACACACACACACACACACACACTTCCAGGTTCTGATGTGTCGAATGTTGCAAACAGAAATGTCTAGCTCACATACACACACACACACACACACACACACACACACACACACACACACACACGCACACACTTCCAGGTTCTGATGTGTCGAATGTTGCAAACAGCCATGTGTAGCGCGCGCACACACACACACACACACACACACATTTCCAGGTCCCGATGTGTCGACTGTTGCAAACAGCCATGTGTAGCGCGCGCGCACACACACACACACACACACACACACACACACACTCACACACACTTTTTTTTTTAACCTCATAATGTGCCCACACAATCTTTGCTTTCTGCGTCTAATGTCCCGAATCAATTTGCGATTTTCATGTGTTTCTTGAAGGACTTGCTCATTGGTTTTTCTATCTGTTCATAGTATTCTTGAATTTTTCTCTGAAACCACAATTCTACTGACATTAGATGTTTCTCATTTGGTCTGCTTATTGTTCATGTTTCAGATCCATATAACAGTATTTGTTCTATATGGCATATCAACACTTTTTTACTCGTTGCAATTAACATCTTTATATTGGTAAGTATTTTTTTTTTGTAATCTTGCACAACGCCACCATTGCAATAGTCAATCTAGCTCTAATCTCTACACGGCACATTCGTTCAGATGTTATAACCCGTCAACCTGACCTTACAATGCCACACGGATCCCCACTGTACTTTACATTCACACAGGACAGGGCTGACTTTGGATCGCGTTTCTACATTACATTTGATGGGTCGCGGACCCCTAATTTACTTATTACATGTGGACAATAAACATCATAAGACGACACTCTAATCCAGTCCTTACATCAAACACTAATTCCCACCATGAAATATAAAGAAACAACAACCTGCAATATACAGTAACAATACCCTGAAATATACAGAAACAACAACCTACAATATACAATCACAACGCCCATAAGTATACAGTAACAACACCGTGAAATATACAGTCACAACACCGTGAAATATACAGTCACAATACCCTAAAATATACAGTCACAATACCCTAAAATATACAGTCACAATACCCTAAAATATACAGTCACAATACCCTAAAATATACAGTCACAATACCCTAAAATATACAGTCACAATACCCTAAAATATACAATCACAATACCCTAAAATATACAGTCACAATACCCTAAAATATACAGTCACAATACCCTAAAATATACAGTCACAATATTCTAAAATATACAGTCACAATACCCTAAAATATACTGTCACAATAACCTAAAATATACAGTCACAACACCATGAAATATACAGTCACAATACCCTAAAATATACAGTCACAATACCCTAAAATATACTGTCACAATACCCTAAAATATACTGTCACAATACCCTAAAATATACTGTCACAATACCCTAAAATATACAGTCACAATACCGTAAAATATACTGTCACAATACCCTAAAATATACTGTCACAATACCGTAAAATATACAATCACAATACCCTAAAATATACAGTCACAATACCCTAAAATATACAGTCACAATACCCTAAAATATACTGTCACAATAACCTAAAATATACAGTCACAACACCATGAAATATACAGTCACAATACCCTAAAATATACAGTCACAATACCCTAAAATATACTGTCACAATACCCTAAAATATACTGTCACAATACCCTAAAATATACTGTCACAATACCCTAAAATATACAGTCACAATACCGTAAAATATACTGTCACAATACCCTAAAATATACTGTCACAATACCGTAAAATATACAGTCACAACACCCTAAAATATACTGTCACAATACCCTAAAATATACTGTCACAATACCCTAAAATATACTGTCACAATACCCTAAAATATACAGTCACAATACCGTAAAATATACTGTCACAATACCCTAAAATATACTGTCACAATACCGTAAAATATACAGTCACAAATATTTCTTCGCCTGCTGTTCTTCTCTTCTCTTTAACTGATTCAGTGCCATGGGATGATTAATCGGCATAAGCGACTTCCCGTATCTGCCATGGGCTCATATACACCAGTTTCCCTTCTGCAACCCCCTTTAATTTGGTATATAATATAACATGTCTGCTACCATATTAACAACTATTAATCAATAACTATGAAACACCCATACTTCCCATTTTCCGCCAATCATTTTTGCTTCATTGGGCACTGAATCTGTTACATTCTGTAAGGCTATCATTAATTAATATATATTATACTTGTGAATAATTTGTTTAGCTTTATGGAAATATATGTTTCGTTAGCTCAATGCAGAGGTAACAATATTATAGCTGTTATAAAATATGCCATGGGATACAACCATGAACACAATGCCATTTGTAGGAAACAAAGGGACACAACAATAATAACTTCTTATTTTTGAAAAATCCGAAGTCTGTTTAATTAAGTACATTATAAGTATATAATCAGCTAAGGATCTGCTAAGGAAAGGGAACTAATCGCTAATAGAAGACAACAAATCTTTGAAAATTGTTTAAATATGTGAAATGATCGACATGTGATTCTCTGTGACACATATTATACCCCAATGTCTGTCTTCAAGGTACCACCATGTTCAAACTTATATTTCATCTTTTATGCACGAATAGACCCCAATCCGGAGAATTACGACACAGCAATCGATCTGACAATTGTTACACCTGACCTGATAAGGAGCCACTGGGACGTAAAGGAGGACTCCAACAGTGACCACCTCCCAATCATAACCGACATAAACAGAAGAGCACAGAAAAGCCATGAAAGCAACAAACCAACTTTCATCTTCAAGAAAGCGAGATGGGAACAGTTCCGAGAAGAGATGGAGGGGATGGCGCTAGAACAGACAGATGGAGAAGACATAGATAATTACACGGAAAGAATCACCAACACCATCCTCCGTGCAGCAGTAAAACACATCCCGAACAAAAACATGCCAGCACACCTGACTGGCAACACACAGAATACGCGGACAACGGAAAAAAAGTGGAACAAACAGCCAGCTGGATGGTGGACCCCTAAATGCACAGAAGCACTGAAGGAAAGAAAGAAAACACTCCAACACTACAGAAGAATGAAGACAGTGGAGAACTATAACGCATACAAAGAATGCAGGAACGAAGCTAACAGAAAAATTAAAAAAGCCAAAGAAACGGCATGGAAGAAATACTGTCAAAAACTGTCACAAGACACACCAACAAAAGAAGTGTGGGAGCAAATAAAAACCATAAAAAGAAGTAAGACTAAGAGCAAGATAGCAACAATAAAATTCCCAAAACTGGCAATAACAGACAAAGAAAAAAGCAGAAGCATTTGGAGATTACTTCTACGAAGTCTGCTCACATAAGGCGATGGGCGAGCAGGAGAGATTGAGACGAGAGAAGTTCATATGGGAATCAGTGGAAATACAACATGAAGAATTAGAGGACTTCTACATGGACACGGACATAACAGTCGACGAGGTTATATCTGCCATTAAAGAGAAAGAGGACACAGCAGCAGGAGCGGACATTCTAAACTATACAATACTCAAAAGGGTACCAAGGAAAACAATTCTGACGATAACAACACAATACAATAAAATATGGCACTCAGGGAAAATACCAGCTCAATGGAAGAAAGCGACAGTTATACCAATTAAAAAACAATTCAAGAACCCACAGAGAATTGACTCATACAGACCAATTTCCCTGACCTCGCATCTCGGAAAAATCATGGAAACAATTATAACTAAAAGAATCAATCACCACCTGGAAAAATACGGACTAATTAGTAACACACAGTCAGGATTTAGAGCCAATAGGAGCGCAGTTGACCAGATAATTAAACTAGAGCACCATGTGAAAAAGGGTTTCAAAAAGGGAGAGAAAACGATAGCGGTTTTCCTGGACCTAGCAAAAGCTTACGACCAATGCTGGAGACAAGCAGCCCTAATTAAAGTCAACCAAATAGGGATAGTAGGCAGAACATACAGATACATCGAAAATTTCTTACAAAACAGAAGCTTCACGGTGAGAATACAAAACGAGGAATCCAACACTTATGAACAAGAAAACGGAATACCACAAGGATCGATTATATCCCCAACAATATTTGCAATACTAGTGAACGACTTAGATGAAGAAAGACTGGACGACAAAATAGGACTATCCCAGTTTGCTGACGATTGTGCAATATGGAGAAGCGGCAGATTCATAAAAGCGACTAGAGACCGGCTTCAAATCCAGATAAATAGAATCGCCAAATGGATGGTAAAATGGGGATTCCAGATCAACACTGACAAAACAGTTAGCATGATTTTTAACGCCAAACGAAGAATGTCATACTCTAACTGCAGCTTAAAAATCCAAGGACAGACTATACAGAGAACACGCCATACAAAATTCCTTGGAATGACACTGGACGAACAACTAAGCTGGAAAAGGCACATAGATATAACGGTCGAAAGGGTTAAAAAAACACTAAATTTACTAAGAATAATCAAAGGAAACGGATGGGGAGCCCATACAAAGACAATGATAATGTTTTACAAGTCATTTATTAGAGGGAGATTGGAGTACGGCAGCATAGTTTACGACGCAGCAATAAATCGCAACAAACGGAAACTGGACACAATTCAGAATCAGGCGCTAGGTATCATAGTAGGAACTGGCAAATATACATCTAGGGAAGCCCTGGAGGTAGCACTCGGGATTCTGCCGCTTCAGATGAGGAGAAAACAGCTGACTTACAATTACTGGGTGAAGGCGACACAGGATAAGGATCACCCAGCATTCCAGGCATTCGAGGACAACACAAGCAAATAGGGAGGAATACCCATTCAAAAAACCCAAACACCATCAGGGTGGACAGCAGCACAGGAAATGCACGCGTATGAGGAATTAAAGACAACACTGACGCAAACAAGAATCTACAAACCAAAACTACCCCGATGGGAACTCTAACTGCCATTCACAGACACAACCCTCGCCAACCAAATAGACAAATCAACAGATGATTTGGCAGCGAAAAACATCACGGAAGAATACATAAGACAAGTACGAATGGACAGCCTAACTATCTGCACAGACGGATCTAAGAACGAAAAGGGGGAGGTCGGGGCAGGAGTGGCGATCACCTACTACAGCGTGAAAAAAACACTTCAAATTAACTGACAACACAGCGGTATACACGGTAGAATTGGTCGGCATTATGAAGGGACTGGAAGTGGCGGTGGAAACCCCCCCCCCCCCCATAAACTAACCATATTAACGGACTCACTGTCAGCTGTTCAGGCACCCGGAGACTACTCCAAAGGGAAAAGACCGGACCTGAAGGAAGACATACTTACACTAATAACCAACCTAAAACACAAGGGATGTCAGGTCACAATAGCCTGGAGACCGGCCCATAGAGGCATATACGGCAATGAGATAGCAGACCAAGCTGCCAAACGAGGGACTACCTGCCGTAACCTAGTAACCACTGGACTAGGAGTCTCAGAAGCAAAGAGTATCATCAAACACCATATACTTGAGATGTGGAAACGGCAATGGAAAGATAGCAACAGAGGAAGACATGCATATCAGATCCTTAAAGAGCCCAGCATGAAAAGTCAAGTTAAAAACAATACGAAAATCCCAGCATATAGAAAACTATGTAGGTTGAGACTCGGAAAATGGAAAGACAGAATAAACAACCCAAGATGCGTGGAATGCACGGAAGATAGCACGATAGAACATTATCTCATATCGTGCAAGACATATGACCAGGAACGTCAGAGACTGATAGACTACTTTCAGGCCAGGGATACCATGATGACAATGAAAGAGTGCCTGCGGACGGACGGAGACAAGGACTTGCAAAAACTGGTCAATCAATTTATAGCAAGAACAGGGAAAGATATATAAACGACAATCACCGAATGAAGAGGACAGTAACCTTCAATCCGTTGAAACAACTAACAGTGATGACGAATAATTAAGGAAAGACCCTTAGGCAACGGATGAGAGATGCAACGGGTCATACACCAGGATGGGAATAGAAAAAGATACCAAACACTCCATAAAGGAAGAACATACAAATATATTTACTACCAAACTAAACTCTTTAGACAAACAAACTGGACAGCTAGACACATAACCTCTACCCAAATAAAACAAAACAAATAAAATAAATAAATAAATATGCCACCTAATAGATCTGATAAATAATTATCACAAACGAGTTAAATATATAAACAAATAAATATTCAACCCAGGCAGATAAATAAAGGAATAAAGTCGCGGATAAAATAGAAAACCACAGATAATAGATGATCATAAACAAAAACAAATACGATGAGAATCAGGAAAGCAGTGAAAATTTAGGCAGGAAATAAGCAGACCACCATGAATGTCTGCACCCGATGAATGTCACAACTAGGCAGGAAATAAGCAGACCACCATGAATGTCTGCACCCGATGAATGTCACAACTAGGCAGGAAATAAGCAGACCACCATGAATGTCTGCACCCGATGAATGTCACAACTAGGCAGGAAATAAGCAGACCACCATGAATGTCTGCACCCGATGAATGTCACAACTAGGCAGGAAATAAGCAGACCACCATGAATGTCTGCACCCGATGAATGTCACAACTAGGCAGGAAATAAGCAGACCACCATGAATGTCTGCACCCGATGAATGTCATAACTAGGCAGGAAATCAGCAGACCACCATGAATGTCTGCACCCGATGAATGTCACAACTAGGCAGGAAATAAGCAGACCACCATGAATGTCTGCACCCGATGAATGTCACAACTAGGCAGGAAATAAGCAGACCACCATGAATGTCTGCACCCGATGAATGTCACAACTAGGCAGGAAATAAGCAGACCACCATGAATGTCTGCACCCGATGAATGTCACAACTAGGCAGGAAATAAGCAGACCACCATGAATGTCTGCACCCGATGAATGTCACAACCAGGCAGGAAATAAGCAGACCACCATGAATGTCTGCACCCGATGAATGTCACAACTAGGCAGGAAATAAGCAGACCACCATGAATGTCTGCACCCGATGAATGTCACAACTAGGCAGGAAATCAGCAGACCACCATGAATGTCTGCACCCGATGAATGTCACAACTAGGCAGGAAATAAGCAGACCACCATGAATGTCTGCACCCGATGAATGTCACAACTAGGCAGGAAATCAGCAGACCACCATGAATGTCTGCACCCGATGAATGTCACAACTAGGCAGGAAATCAGCAGACCACCATGAATGTCTGCACCCGATGAATGTCACAACTAGGCAGGAAATCAGCAGACCACCATGAATGTCTGCACTCGATGAATGTCACAACTAGGCAGGAAATAAGCAATCCACCATGAATGTCTGCACTCGATGAATGTCACAACTAGGCAGGAAATCAGCAGACCACCATGAATGTCTGCACCCGATGAATGTCACAACTAGGCAGGAAATCAGCAGACCACCATGAATGTCTGCACCCGATGAATGTCACAACTAGGCAGGAAATCAGCAGACCACCATGAATGTCTGCACTCGATGAATGTCACAACTAGGCAGGAAATCAGCAGACCACCATGAATGTCTGCACTCGATGAATGTCACAACTAGGCAGGAAATAAGCAGACCACCATGAATGTCTGCACCCGATGAATGTCACAACTAGGCAGGAAATCAGCAGACCACCATGAATGTCTGCACCCGATGAATGTCACAACTAGGCAGGAAATCAGCAGACCACCATGAATGTCTGCACCCGATGAATGTCACAACTAGGCAGGAAATCAGCAGACCACCATGAATGTCTGCACCCGATGAATGTCACAACTAGGCAGGAAATCAGCAGACCACCATGAATGTCTGCACCCGATGAATGTCACAACTAGGCAGGAAATCAGCAGACCACCATGAATGTCTGCACCCGATGAATGTCACAACTAGGCAGGAAATCAGCAGACCACGATGAATGTCTGCACCCGATGAATGTCACAACTAGGCAGGAAATCAGCAGACCACGATGAATGTCTGCACCCGATGAATGTCAGTTTGTACCTTTATTGTCCATGTTTTATGTACCTAAATTCCCTTTTTTTTTCGGACACACATTTTTCCTTTGTGGTGGATGTCCTGGTTGCACTGAGAGGGGCGGTTGGCTGCGGGGTGACCTGGACGGGATGTGTGTGGTTTGGTTCCTACCCGGAGGAGCCGGAAGGAGGGATACGAGATGAGCGACCCCTCTTGGCAAGGACACCATCAGGGACGGGGACAGAGAGACCAGGACAATGACCAGTACCGGTATGCTGGGTCTACACGTGAGATGATCAACGGGAACAGGTTGACAACAGCAGGGACAACCGAACCAGGGACAGGATTTACAAAACACCCCCAATTAAAAAAAAACGAAAAAAAAACGGACTTGCCGGACAACCGGATCCCCCACCCAACGTCACAGACATTGTCTGCGCACAACATAAGTCAGATTTTACTGGCACATAAATTTAGTAATAATTGTCTGCACAACATAAGTCAGATTTTAATGGCACATAAATATAGTAATAATCTACGCACCATGAACCACTGCTATTATAACCGATGCCGCACGGGCTGGTTGAAACAAGGTGGAAAGTTTTTTTTTTTTACAAATTGGACGGACGGACGGATCTTTTTATATATAATACTAATCTGCTTTTGTATTAATTTTTGACAGGTGCATGAAGTGTACCTCTAATAGTATACGATAATTGTTGAGTTCCCACCTTCTAATATGTCCGATACAAGATAAAGCAGTTTGTAAATCACACACGTCAGACCAATTGTTACCTGAGATTATCAAGGCAATAGGACTACATCGCTAAACACTTAATGGCCTCCTAATACACAATGGTCTTATAGTCCATGCCGAGGGGCGTTAGTGATCACATCTGTCTCGTGTGCTGTCAATCATTTCTGGTACTGATGCTCCTCCATGCCATGACGTGACATTGTCCAACATCTTCTCTTTAGTCGTGTATTTGTCCTCCATGCCATGACGTGACATTGTCAAGCATCTTCTCTCTTGTCGTGTATCTGTCCCCCATGCAATGAAGTGATATTGTCAGTTATCTTCTCTCTTGTCGTGTATTTGCGAATGTGAGCATTGTAACTGATTCAGTGCCGATGAGGTGAGTTCGCCTTATCAGGACTGCACTGTATATGGACAGAACTGTGAGCCACACGAAGTGAAGTGCCACATCCTGTGTGAGGTGAATCACGAAGAAACATCACAGCACTCAGGGCAGTCCCATACTTGCTTCATCTTCATCTTCAACAGCCAGTAAAGAGTTCCAGTTCTAATGGCTAGTTATTTGCATATACTTTACAGGACGTCGCAGTCAAGCTCATCATTTATTTCCTGTTTGTGAAATTTTCTCAAGTTATACGCTCAGTAGTTTGCCACTGCTTTCTGAACAACCAACACTCATATCATTATATGAAAACCAACGCAAGGCGGTCTGCTTCCAAATAGCCCACAGCTGTGTTTCGAACACTGTGTGTGGGATTACAAATTGTGTCCGTAACCCCTTCGCCATAGCGCCGACCAATACTACCTGTTGTGACCTGATCACGAGACCGTTGTAATCTGATCACGTGACCGTTATAATTTGATCACGTGACCGTAGTAATCTGATCATGCGACCGCTGCAATCTGATCACGTGGCTGTTGTTATCTGATCACGTGGCCGTTGTATCTGATCACGTGACCATTATAATATGATCATGTGACCGTTGTATTCTGATCACGTGACCGTTGTAATCTGATCACGTGAACGTGTAATCTGATCACGTGGCCGTTGTAATCTGATCACGTGAACGTGTAATCTGATCACGTGGCCGTTGTAATATGATCACGTCTCCGTCTGGCCTCTCCATGGAGAACTGAGTCTAATCTGATCACGTGTCCCTCTGGCCTCTACTGAGAGAACCGAGTATCGGCCACATCCTCTGATGACGTGACCGTCTGGCCTCTCCTCGGAGAACTGAGTGTCGGACAGATCCTCTGATCACTCCCCGAGGCACCATTCTCACCAGGTCATGATGATCTATCTGTTCTCCCAGACTATACACATGATGATCTATCTGTTCTCTCAGACTATGCACATGATCCCAAAGTGCTCAAACAACAGCTGCCTTACCGTGCCTCAATGTCTCACTCAGAGGGGCAGACCCAGACAATTTGACCGCTTCCTCATATCCTGTGAAATACTAAGTTAAAGACAAATGAAAAACAGCAAGACAGATGTTTGTATTCATGTAAATGTATTCAGGGTTGGTGGTATTTCACACGGTGCATAGAACATACATATCTACAAATGGAATCACAATTTATGTTAACACAGATTACTACTGAACTATGCTAACTTAGTAAATCACAAATTAGTTGCATATCCTTACATGACGTCGCAGTCCACCCCGATATTTCTTTGATTGTTTTTTGGCTGTTTGTGATTTCTTGGCAAGTTTACGTTCAGTAGTTTGCCATTGCTTTCTGATCGACCGGCACCCATACATGTATGAAACCAGTGCAAGACGGTCTGTTTTCAAAAAGCGCGCAGCTGGTTTCAAAGTGCGCCCGCATCCCCTTCACCACATCGTCGGGTAGTCATCCCATAAATGCTGAGGATGATGGCAACGTCCTGACTAGGATAAGACACTACCTTGTACACAGTCACCATGGCGGAACTAACACTGTAGTATAATGTAAGGTTACGTTCTCTGATCAGAAACAGTGTATAAGATACATCAAAACAAAACAAATAATACGTTGAACCTTGTGTGTTGATATATGGTCCTTCTGTGAAATGGGAAGTCACATGCGGTGATATATTATCCTTCATCAGTTAAAATGCCCAAATTCGCAAATACATGACAAGAGAGAAGATGCTGGAAAATGTAACGTCATGGCATGGAGGACAAATACACGACAAGTGAGAAGATGCTGGACAATGTCACGCCATGGCATGGAGGACAAATACACGACAAGTGAGAAGATGCTGGACAATGTCACGACAAGGCATGTTGCATCATCAGTACCAGAAATGATTAGCAGCACAAGAGACAGATGGTTGTAAACAGATATAATCACTAACGAAACGGGGCATGGAATAAAATAAGAAGGCGATTTTTTTTTTTTTTTTTTTTTTTTTTGGGGGGGGGGGGTATTGAGATTTTTGTGATGTATTCCTGCTGAATTGTTAATCTAATATTACAACAGGCCTGACCAGCGTGTGATCTGCAAATGACCGTTTCTTGTAAAAGAAATATTAGAATGTGGGATCTTAATAGTATCTGTAGGACGTAGAGGTGTTTCCAAGGCACCAGGGCCAGGTTCTATACTACCTACTAACGCGTCCTAGTCGTGCGTCCTTGGCAACAGGTCCCTTAGGGGTCTTGGCTAACGTAGTAGGATCGCTGATTCTTCCGAAGTCGGAGAGTGTCTGCCTGCACGGCGAGGAACCACCAGTCTGTACACCAATAAGCCAGACATGGGACAACGGATACCCACGCAAACCTCAGTCCGGTATGACATCACACTGATGTTGGACAACAGGACTTCGCGCTGGAGTTCATCGCCAGCGAACGCAAGCATAGTATCTGTATTTTATTATAAGGCACACTTTGTGTACCTGTCAAAAATATTTCCTTCACTTTATTGACCAACTAAAAGCCATCTAGAAATAAAAACATGTATACTTTCCCTTTGTACACAAACGTTGAAGCTGAAAAATATGTGTCAAATAGAATGACATGTCGTTCATTTCACAAATTTAATATAATTTGACATTTTTGTTGTCTTCTGATAGCGACTATACAACTGTTCCTAATAGATCCCCAGCTGATTTCATGCGTATGTACTTAGAAAAAAAAATAAGTTTTGGAATTTGGAAAACAAACAGTTATTATTATTGTATCCCTTTGTAGTCAATAAGGATATATTGTGCATGATTGTCTCTCTAGGTAAATACTCTAATAGCTATGATACTGTAACTTTGTGCGTTGAACTAACGAAACATACCTCTCCACAACGCAAAACACACCACGGACAAGTATATATAGTATAGAGAGTATATATACTCATTATGATGGACTTATAGAATTTAAGGAAACTAATGGTTATCCTATGCTGTACAGTAGTTCATCATCATCAAGTGGCGTGCCGGCTGGCGTAGGCGTTCATGGCTCTCCATAGATCTCGGTCTTTGGTTTTCTGGATCAACTCTGCTGCTGATATTCCTCCATGCCACCGTCTCAATCCATCCAGCATCACTTCTCTTCGTCTACCTCTGCCTCTCTTCCCCTCGATCTTTCCAGTTGTTACGATGTTCTCCAATGCCTCTCTTCTCATCACATGACCGAGGAAAGCTGTTTGTCTCTGTCTTATTGTTGTATATAATGTTCTAGTTTCGTTAGCCTGTTTCAGGCAGTCGTCGTTAGTTACTCTGGCAGTCCAAGGAATTCGCAACATTCGTCTCAGGAACCACATCTCTGTTGCTTCTAATTTCTTCTTAATTTGTTCATTTACATTCCAAGATTCACTGCCATACAGCAAAACTGGTTCTACATAGCATTTCATCACTCTCTTTCTTACATTCAGTGATAGTGACTTATTGCATAAGATACTCTTCATTTTCTGACATGCGGCTTTTGCCTGCCCTATTCTACTCCTAATCTCTGTTGTACATCTTCCATCTGATGTTATAAATGCCCCTAGGTATCTAAAATTATCAACTTGGTTAAGGATTGTCCATTCTATTTCTATGTCACATTTTGGTGTCACCATTTACTTTGATATTACCATTGTTACTGTTTTCTTGATATTCAAGGAGAGTCCTTTCCTTGCACTCTCTGTTACTACAACGTCTAATAATTGTTGTAGGTCAGTTGAATTATCCGCCACCAATACTGTGCCATCTGCATAGCGTATATTATTTATATTGTAACCTCCAACTAGTATTCCTGGCATCTCTTTGATCCCTCTCATTATTACTTCGCTATAAAGGGAGAAAAGATCTGGTGACAAGACACACCCTTGTCGTACTCCTAGCTTTATCTGTTCGTAACTACCCTCTTTATTTCCCATTTTAATTGCTGCTACTTGGTTCCAGTAAATATTCTTTATTATTCTTCAATCTTTTCCATCAGTGTTGATATCTTCCAACATTTTAATCAGTTCATCATGTTTTACGTTATCAAATGCCTTAGTATAATCTATGAAGCACAAATATATGTCTCTCTGTTTCTCTATTGACCTTTCTATTAGTGTCCGTAATGTATAAATTGCATTGTTTGTGCCCTTTCCTTCCACAAATCCATACTGTTCTTCACTAATTTCCATTTTTATTTTCTTTTTGGTTCTTCTCATTATGATTCTGAGTAGAAGCTTAGTGATATGGTTTATAAGGTTAATTGTACAAAAATCATCACAATCAATTGCTCCTGGTCTTTTTGGTATAGCTATAAATACAGATTTCAGCATATCACTGGGTAAATATCCACTGCTGTAAATATCATTCAACATTTTGGTTAATATATCTACTCCAAATTCTCCCAATACTTCTAATTCTTCTATTGTGATTTCATCTGGCCCAGCTGTTTTTCCTTTTTTCATACGTTTCATAGCGTCAGCGACTTCTTCTTTCAGAATAGGTGGACCTTCTAAGTTACTATCTTCTGTTAATTCTTCCCTTTCTCCTTCATATAATTCTCTTATATACTCATTCCACCTCTTCATTATAGCATCTTCCTCTAATATTATCTTTCCTGTTTTTGATTTCAAACACCCTGTATTTATTCTTCTTATTCTTCCTGTAGGCTCACTGATTTGTCTGTGCATATTTTTTTGTAGGCGGAAGAGCGCAATTGGGAGGGTACAAGCCTTACCCTGGTGCGAGGAAATGCAAGCTAAAGACAAAATTGTCATGGCAGGGCAGACCAGGCCCTAAGCCTTGGTTGGCGACTGGTCTAGGATCGAAGCTCCGACAAGCGGACAGTTAGAGCATTGCTTTGCTGATCCGGCAGCTTCTGCAGCTTGTCTTGTTCCAGATGTAGGGGTGTTACCTTTCCTCTGGAGTGAACTAGGCAGGCCGAGAGAGGGATCATGCTGCATGGGCAACACATGATCTCTATATTTTAGCCCAGGCTTTGTGCTATGGAGAGGCAATAACTCCATCCCTGGTCTTAACTGGTCTCGGAATCAAAGCGAGAGGCAACTGTTACGGGTTATAAGTCCTTGTCAGTTGGCGTAGACATGGGGCGCCACGCGTTGCCTCTGACGGTGGGAGACACCTATAGGTGTCACTGATCAGCTACCGCCCGCCTCAAGCTGGGCAGCCCCCAGCCAATTGGGTGCTGATCCGCCACAGCCTGCCTGCTTCAATGGGTGCTTGGGGCTAGGACAAAATCTGAATCGCAGGCTGTAAAACCAATGCACCAGGTACAAACAAAAATATAAATAGAAACCTCAAGCTACGGCTTGCAACCTGGAACGTGAGAACCATATGTCCAGGATTTTCCACTGACTTGACCAATATTGACTATGTGAGAAAAACGGCTGTGATTGATGCCGAACTCAATCGTCTTAACATTGATATTGCTGGCCTGCAGGAGACTCGCCTCGCTGAGGAAGGGTCACTCAGGGAAAACAACTACACCTTTTTCTGGAAGGGTAAAGGGCAGGCAGAAAAAAGGCAACACGGTGTGGGCTTTGCAGTGAAGAATTCGCTACTGGGAATGATTGAAATTCCAGCAGGAGGAAATGAAAGACTATTATCCCTGCGCTTGGCAACCTCTTGTGGGTTTGCCACCATTATTACTGCATATGCACCGACAATCGATTCCTCTGATGATATGAAGGATTTGTTCTATGAGGAGTTAGACTCTGTGATCAAGGCAGTTCCAAAATCCGACTACATTTATATGCTCGGTGATTTCAATGCTCGTGTGGGCAAGGACTCGAGTTCATGGCCAGTGTGCCTTGGAAAATACAACATCGGTCGCATGAATGAAAATGGGCAAAGGCTGCTGGAGCATTGCACCAGTAATGACCTATGTATTACAAACTCTTTTTTTTAAAACAAAAGAGATGCATAAGGTCACATGGAAACATCCAAGATCCGGCCATTGGCACCAGCTGGACTTCATCATCACACGGAGACAACATCTGAACCATATATCATTGACTCGTAGTTACCACAGTGCTGACTGTGATACGGATCATTCTTTGGTTGTTGCAAGGGTTAGACTGAGACCAAAGAGAATCTACACAGCTAAACACAAATCTAGCCCCAGGATTAATATTATTAACACTCATGATCCTGAAAAGTGCTTTCAGTTTCAACAGCAACTTGAAGACGCTTTCCCTGATACACCAGAAAATTGTACAGTAAATGATAAATGGAATAAACTTAAGGAAACTCTTTGTAAAACTGCCGTAAAGGTTTACGGCACTGTGGATCATAAGAGGCAGGACTGGTTTGCGGCCAACAGCGAGACTCTGCAGCCCTTGATTGATAAGAAGAAGAAAGCTCTCTTAAGAAACAAGGAAAGACCAACGCGTAACACTCTGAGTGAGCTAAGGCAAGCTAGGAAGGATGTGCAAAAGGCTGCCAGGCAGTGTGCAAATGATTATTGGATCAAGTTATGTGAGTCCATTCAAATCGCAAGTGATAAGGGAGACATAAGAAGCATGTATGAAGGAATAAAGAAAGCCTGTGGTCCAGTGATCAAAAGAAGTGCACCATTGAAAACCTTGACTGGAGAAGTCATCACTGATAAGAAACAGCAGATGGACAGATGGGTAGAGCACTATTTGGAGCTTTACTCAAGTGAGACCAAACTAGCGGATAATGCCCTCAACGCCATAGAGGCTCTACCAACTCTTGACCACCTGGACACACTTCCCACCATAACAGAAGTTAAGTGTGCTATAAATGAACTTGCATCTGGCAAGGCTCCAGGTAAGGATGGGATTCCAATAGAGGTTATCAGGAGTGGGCAAGACACACTCACTATACAGATCCACCAGCTAATAGAGCTATGCTGGCGTGAAGGACAAGTCCCACAGGATTTCAAAGATTCAAGCATCATAACACTGTACAAGAACAAGGGCGATCGGAGCGACTGCAACAACTATAGAGGTATCTCACTTCTGTGTATTGTTGGAAAAGTATTTGCCAGAATTGTTCTGCGCAGACTTCAAGTCCTAGGAGATCAAGTCTACCCCGAATCACAGCGTGGCTTTCGACAGAACCGGTCTACCACTGATATGATATTCTCATTGCGACAAATGCAAGAAAAATGCCGTGAACAGAATCAACCAATGTTTATTGCCTTCATCGACCTCACAAAGGCATTTGATTTGGTCAGTCGTGAGGGTCTGTTCAAGGCACTAAAGAAGATTGGCTGCCCACAAACTCTGCTGTCCATTGTGGAATCGTTCCACACAGGCATGAAGGGTATAATCAAGTTTGATGGTGCAACTTCTGAAGAATTTGAAATCAAGAGTGGAGTTAAGCAAGGTTGTGTACTAGCTCCCACCCTCTTTGGAATATACTTTTCACTTCTACTGAAATATGCATTTCGTGATCAGGATGGTGGTATATACATTCACTCACGCTCAGATGGCGGCCTCTACAATGCTCAGAGATTGAAGGCCAAGACCAAAATTAGGAGGGTACTGATCAGAGAGTTGCTTTTTGCAGATGATGCTGCAGTTACGACCCACTCTAAGGAAGAATTGCAATGTCTACTATCTGCATTCTCCAATGCTTGTTCTGAATTTGGTTTAACAATTAGCAAAAAGAAGACACAGATTATGTCACAAGGTGCACATGGGGTACCATCAATCTTTATTGACGACGCCGAACTAGAGATAGTAGACCATTTTACATATCTAGGATCGGTGGTAAATAGCAAATTATCCCTAGATCAGGAAATCAACATCCGGATTGGTAAGGCAGCAACAACAATGAACAGGTTAAGAAAAAGAGTCTGAGAGAACAGGAAGCTTACTGCCAAAACAAAAGTCCTTGTCTATCAAGCCTGTGTCCTTAGTACTCTTTTCTATGGCAGTGAAACCTGGGCAACTTACTCACACCAAGAGAACAATTTAAACAGCTTTCATATGCGGTGTCTGCGAAGAATTCTTGGTATTAAGTGGCAAGACAAAATCACAAATACTGAAGTATTGGAAAGATCAGGTTGTGTGACAGTTTATTCCATGCTCAGTCTTCGTAGACTTAGATGGATAGGACATCTTAGGAGGATGGATGATGGTAGAATACCAAAGGATATCTTTTTTGGTGAATTACAGATGGGTAAGAGATCTCAGGGTCGGCCTCTACTACGATACAAAGATGTGTGTAAGCGGGACATGATTGATACAGGCATTGATAATGCACATTAGGAGCAAGTCGCCGCTGAACGTGTTGCATGGACGGCAAATATCAGAAATGGAATAAAGTCAAAGGAGAAAATTATTGCAGAAAAGTCACACACCAAGCGTTTGAGACGTAAGATGGTGCATGATGGTGGAAATGACCACGTGTTCACATGCACCCACTGTGAACGGACATTTACAGCGCGAATTGGCCTTATCAGTCACACTCGCTACCGCCATAGTTAAAAGTTATTATGCCTTTTTAAAGCACAAACTATCGTCTGTCAAGACGGCAAGGTGCCAATGTTATTTTTTGTATCTTTAATGGAATTTAATTCAATTTTTTTTGCATTGCTCGTTTAACCAACTTTCTTAAGCCTTCCCACGTTTATCTTTTATTTCTTTATTTATCTTAGCGTATTCTTGTTTGTCATTTTTACTCTGTTTTCTTTTGTCCATCAGTTTTAAGATATCTTCATTCATCCATTTTTTCTTAGTTATTTTGCCTCTCTCCGGTAATACTTCTTTGCTAGTTTGATGAATGGAGTCCCTTAACATTTCCCATTGTTCATCTATACTCTGTATTTTAGTTATTGCATTGTACCTATTTTTCACAGTCACTCTGTATTGTTCTTGCATTTCTTTATCTATTTTCAGAACCTCTTTATTAAGTCGCATGTTCTTAACCATTTTTTTCCCTCTCTTTAATCTTACTTTTATTTGTCCGCATAGTGGTACATGATCACTATTACAGTCAGCACCAGGCATTGTCTTTACATTCATTAAAGCATTTCTAAATCTTTTATTAATTAGTATGTAGTCAATTTGGTTGCGTATTTTCTTATCAGGGCTTATCCATGTGTACAGTCGTCTTTTATGGTGTTTAAACCATGTGTTTCCAAATATCATATTATTGATATTTGCCCATTCTATTAGCTTTTCCCCTCTTTCATTTCTTGTACCTAAACCATAATTCCCCACTACATCCTCCATTTTTCCCTTTCCTACTTTTGCATTAAAATCACCAAGTATTATCTTTATTTCTTGTGATCCAATTTGAGCCATCACAATTTCTATTTCGTCGTAAAAGTGTTGTATTTCTTCATCACTACTGCTTGCTGTTGGTGCATATACTTGTATAATATTTATGTCTATTGGTTTGCCTTTGATTTTTACCATAATAACTCTATCTGAAATACACCAGTATCCATTAACTGACTTGGCTGTTTTTTCGTCTAATATTATTCCTACACCTTTTTCATGTGTATCCCCTCCAGAATAAATTATTGTGTGATTGTCAGCTATAATTTTGCCCGATCCCTTCCATCTCATCTCACTAACGCCTAGTATATTCATTTTCATGCTATCCATCTCTCTTAGAACATTGGTCAACTTTCCTAGCTCATTTAATGTCCTAACATTCCATGTTCCTACTCTAAATTTATTTATTTTAGTTAAGATTTTGCCATCAGTAGCTGGATGACGGTCTGGTGTCACCTGTGGCTCATGACTGTCCCTACCGGACGAGGATGCCCTAAGACAGCCATTAACGTCCTTCACTAACTTTGATATATGTTTTGCCATGAAGTCTTGGGAAGATAATGTGGTGGTTTCCCCTTGCCTTCCACATTCACATGGTGGTCTTTTTTCCTATGCCTTTGACAGCCATTTCCGACTGTAAGGACAAGTGAGAGCCCTGCTCTGCTCAGCTGCAGAGTTGTCCACTTATTCCGGTGGATACTCGGTCCCCAGAGCTGTGTTAGCCATACCGTGGTGTGTTTCCATCGTCTACTGCGGGGAGGTGCAGTTGAGATTTTCCCTTCATAAAGTTATGGTCTCTGACCAAACCTCTCCGGTACTTTTAGAGGACTTTTTAGTACAGTAGTTACGAGACATGAACACTTGGTCACTTGGTCATTCAATGTTGTATAATAGTGACAAAACATGAGCACTTGGCCATTGCATGTTGTACAATAGTCACGAGACATGAACACTTGGTCATTTTATGTTGTACAATAGTGACCAGACATGAACACTTGGTCACTCTATGTTGTACAATAGTGACGAGACATGAACACTTGGTCACTCGGACATTTAATCATTCTATGTTGTACAATAGTGACGAGACATGGGCACTTGGTCATTTTATGTTGTACAATAGTGACGAGACATGAACACTTGGTCATTCTATGTTGTACAATAGTGACGAGACATGAACACTTGGTCACTCGGATATTTAATCATTCTATGTTGTACAATAGTGACGAGACATGGACACTTGGTCATTCTATGTTGTACAATAGTGACGAGACATGGACATTTAATCATTCTATGTTGTACAATAGTGACGAGACATGGACATTTAATCATTCTATGTTGTACAATAGTGACGAGACATGAACACTTGATCACTCTATGTTGTACAATAGTGACGAGACATGGACATTTAATCATTCTATGTTGTACAATAGTGACGAGACATGGACACTTGGTCATTCTATATTGTTTCTTGCAGGGTTACAGTTCAGACGCAAGAAGCTCTTTCATGTTTTTGATCATGTCAAGACACATATGAATCCACAAATAACACAACAACACACGTAATGTTGCATTTATTTTTGACTCGCGCATGACACAGTAAGGGTGTTTATGTTAGATAACTAATAACTAATTTGTGAGACAATATGACAATCTGTATGTTTGAGAACTCACTTTAGTAACAATATGACAGTTTATATGTTATATAAACCACTGTAGTAACAACATTTTAGTGGATATGTTAGATAACTTAGGTGTGTGACAATATGACGGTATATATGTTAGATAACTGACTTGTGAGACAATATGGCAGTGCATATATTAGAAATCTCACGCGTGGGACAATATGAGTGTATATGTTATATAACTCATGCGTTGAAAAATATGACAGTTTATATGTTAAGTACATTACTTGTGATAACAATATGAGTGTAAATGTAAGTCGTGTGGGACAATATGACAGCGTATATGTTAGATAACTCAAATGAGAGACAATATGAAAATGTGAATGTTACATAATTCACTTTAGTAAGAATATAACAGTGTATATGTTAGATAACTCTCGTGCTGGACACTAAAGCAGTGTGTATGTTAGATAACTGACTTCTTAGACAATATGACATTTATATGTTAGATAACTCACTTCTGAGACAATATTACAGTGTATGTGATTGATAACTCTCTTTAGTAACAATACGACAGTGTTTATATTAGATAACTAACTTGTGAGACAATTTAACAATATATGTAATATCATTCATATAGGCACTTTATATATATAAAGTGCCTATATGAATGATATTACATATATTGACTCAAGTTATCTAACATATACACTGTTATAGAGTGCAAGCAGACTCAAGTTATCTAACATATACACTGTTATAGAGTGCAAGCAGACTCAAGTTGAGTATAACAAACAAATTAGTTTACTCTGTAATGCACTTGGTGAACATCTACCACAAGGCTATATATATATATATATATATATATATATATAGCCTTGTGGTAGATGTTCACCAAGTGCATTACAGAGTAAACTAATTTGTTTGTTATACTCAACTTGAGTCTGCTTGCACTCTATAACAGTGTATATGTTAGATAACTTGAGTCTGCTTGCACTCTATAACAGTGTATATGTTAGATAACTTGAGTCTGCTTGCACTCTATAACAGTGTATATGTTAGATAACTTGAGTCTGCTTGCACTCTATAACAGTGTATATGTTAGATAACTTGAGTCTGCTTGCACTCTAAAACAGTGTATATGTTAGATAACTTGAGTCTGCTTGCACTCTAAAACAGTGTATATGTTAGACAACTTGAGTCTGCTTGCACACTATAACAGTGTATATGTTAGACAACTTGAGTCTGCTTGCACTCTATAACAGTGTATATGTTAGATAACTTGAGTCTGCTTGCACTCTATAACAGTGTATATGTTAGATAACTTGAGTCTGCTTGCACTCTATAACAGTGTATATGTTAGATAACTTGAGTCTGCTTGCACTCTATAACAGTGTATATGTTAGATAACTTGAGTCTGCTTGCACTCTATAACAGTGTATATGTTAGACAACTTGGGTCTGCTTGCATTCTATAACAGTGTATATGTTAGATAACTTGAGTCTGCTTGCACTCTATAACAGTGCATATGTTAGATAACTTGAGTCTGCTTGCACTCTATAACATTGTATATGTTAGACAACTTGAGTCTGCTTGCACTCTATAACAGTGTATATGTTAGACAACTTGAGTCTGCTTGCACTCTATAACAGTGTATATGTTAGATAACTTGAGTCTGCTTGCACTCTATAACATTGTATATGTTAGACAACTTGAGTCTGCTTGCACTCTATAACATTGTATATGTTAGACAACTTGAGTCTGCTTGCACTCTATGACAGTGTATATGTTAGACAACTTGAGTCTGCTTGCATTCTATGACAGTGTATATGTTAGATAACTTGAGTCTGCTTGCATTCTATAACAGTGTATATGTTAGATAACTTGAGTCTGCTTGCATTCTATAACAGTGTATATGTTAGATAACTTGAGTCTGCTTGCACTCTATAACAGTGTATATGTTAGATAACTTGAGTCTGCTTGCACTCTATAACATTGTATATGTTAGACAACTTGAGTCTGCTTGCATTCTATAACAGTGTATATGTTAGATAACTTGAGTCTGCTTGCATTCTATAGCAGTGTATATGTTAGATAACTTGAGTCTGCTTGCATTCTATAACAGCGTATATGTTAGATAACTTGAGTCTGCTTGCACTCTATAACAGCGTATATGTTAGATAACATGAGTCTGCTTGCAATCTATAACATTGTATATGTTAGACAACTTGAGTCTGCTTGCACTCTATAACAGTGTATATGTTAGACAACTTGAGTCTGCTTGCACTCTATAACAGTGTATATGTTAGATAACTTAAGTCTGCTTGCACTCTATAACATTGTATATGTTAGACAACTTGAGTCTGCTTGCACTCTATAACATTGTATATGTTAGACAACTTGAGTCTGCTTGCACTCTATAACATTGTATATGTTAGACAACTTGAGTCTGCTTGCACTCTATGACAGTGTATATGTTAGACAACTTGAGTCTGCTTGCATTCTATAACAGTGTATATGTTAGATAACTTGAGTCTGCTTGCATTCTATAACAGTGTATATGTTAGATAACTTGAGTCTGCTTGCACTCTATAACAGTGTATATGTTAGATAACTTGAGTCTGCTTGCACTCTATAACAGTGTATATGTTAGATAACTTGAGTCTGCTTGCACTCTATAACAGTGTATATGTTAGACAACTTGAGCCTGCTTGCACTCTATAACAGTGTATATGTTAGACAACTTGAGTCTGCTTGCACTCTATAACATTGTATATGTTAGACAACTTGAGTCTGCTTGCACTCTATAACATTGTATATGTTAGACAACTTGAGTCTGCTTGCACTCTATAACAGTGTATATGTTAGACAACTTGAGTCTGCTTGCACTCTATAACAGTGTATATGTTAGATAACTTGAGTCTGCTTGCACTCTATAACAGTGTATATGTTAGATAACTTGAGTCTGCTTGCACTCTATAACAGTGTATATGTTAGACAACTTGAGTCTGCTTGCACTCTATAACAGTGTATATGTTAGACAACTTGAGTCTGCTTGCACTCTATAACATTGTATATGTTAGACAACTTGAGTCTGCTTGCACTCTATAACAGTGTATATGTTAGACAACTTGAGTCTGCTTGCACTCTATAACAGTGTATGTGTTAGACAACTTGAGTCTGCTTGCACTCTATAACAGTGTATATGTTAGACAACTTGAGTCTGCTTGCACTCTATAACAGTGTATATGTTAGACAACTTGAGTCTGCTTGCACTCTATAACAGTGTATATGTTAGACAACTTGAGTCTGCTTGCACTCTATAACAGTGTATATGTTAGACAACTTGAGTCTGCTTGCACTCTATAACAGTGTATATGTTAGATAACTTGAGTCTGCTTGCACACTATAACAGTGTATATGTTAGATAACTTGAGTCTGCTTGCACTCTATAACAGTGTATATGTTAGATAACTTGTGTCTGCTTGCACTCTATAACAGTGTATATGTTAGATAACTTGAGTCTGCTTGCACTCTATAACAGTGTATATGTTAGACAACTTGAGTCTGCTTGCACACTATAACAGTGTATATGTTAGATAACTTGTGTCTGCTTGCACTGTATGACAGTGTATATGTTAGATAACTTGAGTCTGCTTGCACTCTATAACAGTGTATATGTTAGATAACTTGAGTCTGCTTGCACTCTATAACAGTGTATATGTTAGATAACTTGAGTCTGCTTGCACTCTATAACAGTGTATATGTTAGATAACTCACGTGGAGGGAATCACAATGTGTATTGACATCTAAAATAACACAATTTGGAGACAATAACAATGTATATTTATTCCTAAAATAACGCATTCATAGGACATAGCGATGATAGTGTCATCGTAGTGGTCGGGCCAGGGTGTGATCCCATATGCGACTCCCGCAGGCTAAAGGATGGAAAGGGTATCCACATATTCCTGCATACATTCAGCCTACAACATGTGGCAGTCCAAGCATCTCACTGAACCACAGCGGCCACCTGCTTGTTGTTATGTGTTATACACCTAAGATAACTCGCCAGTGGGACAAGATGGGCTTAGATTGACAAAGAAATAATAAACAGAAGTATCCCCACAATTCCCAGGAACGTCGTTTTCATAAAACCTATAAAACCAGAGCCCTAAATCTTTCTCCAGGCACGTACAAATTAGGCTCCTGCTGTCGCTGATGTCAAGGTAGTTAATATTTACCAGAGATGCAAAGGCCAGCGGCACACGGGTCAGCTTCGAACCCTGAATGGTTAAATCTGTTAAAAGCGGAACATTTTTAAAGGCAGACAGAGATATCTGTGACACCGGGTTGTAGTTCATATTTAAGTATGTTAAACTGGAATTCTCTGGAAAACTACTATCCGTTATTTCTGTAATAAAATTATAATCAATTTCAATCATGCTTATCCACCGCGGTATTTCCTCTCCTCTCATGCCACTAATAATGTTGGAGGTTACACGTAGATCCGTAACATATTTCAACTTCAAAATGATACTGGGAATTGAAGGAAGTGAGTTGTTGGCAAAACCTACCATGGAAATATTCAACGGGAGTGAACCAGAATAGGGATCGTTTATTCGATTTTCTGTGAAATAGAATTGTTCCATGTTGAGCAGAAATGACAAATCTGGGATAACTGTTAGTAGGTTGCTGGTTATATCAAAGTCATTCAAGCTATCAGTGTATCTACTAACCATCTTACTGAGTAAATTTGCGTCGGAAATTCTGTTGTTATTAAGGGCTAACGAACTCAACCTAGCCTCTAAAGGAAGCCACATGATGCCCACAATGTTATTCTGATTTAAATATAACGACTCCAAAGCGACCAGCTTGGAAAGAGCCCTGGGAACGGCAGTAAGACTGTTGCCAAATAATGATAGGGATGTTAAACTGTTAGTCATAATGTTCAAAGCATCGTCTGGGATTCCTTCAATGGATGTACCTGTGATAGTTAAAACAGTTAGATGGGAGAAATACTGAATGCAGTCTGGCCATATTTGGAGACCGTTCTGTGTCAAATAAAATGTCTTCAGTGTTTGACCAATGTTCTTCATTGCGTTAATGTTCCAGTCTGTGATGTTTGGGGTGCCAAAGTTAAGTTCTGTCAGTGCGTGCAAATGGAGAAAGGCATCTGGAATTCTTGTAAACAGAGCACCTGATAATGATAGTGAGGTTAAAGTCAAGGCTGAAGCGTCGAATGCAGATTCATCTATTGTGGTAATAGGATTTCCTTCCAAGGAGATTTGGGTCAGGTTGGCTGGTAAACTTCTAGCTGGTATTGTGGTAATCTGGTTCACCTGGGGACAAGACAATCATGTTGTACGCAGTAAATGTAAGATTTTTTTTTTTTTTTGGCTGATTCTGTAATGATTACATTAGCTTGCTAATAGATCTACGTCATGGTAATTTGTGGTAGAAAAAACAATTACTACAAGGTGCGTCTGTCTAACATCAATATCTTGCTACGGAAGTAAATGAGGCGAGCTCTGAAACATCAAGCTGTGTGAGTCTGTATCAGTGTGTGTGCGAAATGTTAATATAGTCTAAACAGCCAGCACGCATATCTCCCCCACACACACAAACACTCACGCACGCACGCACGCACACACACCACACACACACACACACACACACACACACACACACACATATATATATATATATATATATATATATATATATATATATATATATATATATATTTATATGTGCCGTGAGGGGTTAGGGAGGGATGCATAAGTAGATAAATACACACACACTCAAACAACTGGCTATATTAACAGAGAACCATGTAGGTAGGGAGGCATGCCGATACACTCAGACATACATATAAATATACAGACAGCAGACAGACAGCGAACAACAAAACAGACTGACGAATGGAAGGACGGACAGCACTGTCTGTGGGTAGAGTGACACAGACTCCTCCTTTATGTCTCTGCTCTCAAGATAGATATATTTATTGCGAGGCTGACAAATGGGTGGGCAGGCAGAAGAATGGCGGACAGACAAAACACTAACAGATGGACAAAGAGACAGATACACAGACATAATGATTGTTGTTGCCATACCAACGAAATATTACTATCATATAAATGCTAAAGGGGTGATGACAATCTAGCCTACAGGAAGCTGCGATACTTACACCCAGAATGAGAAATGTGAAGATTGATACTTGCATTCAAATTGATAGATGTGAAATATGATACTAAAATCCAAATAGATAGATGTGAAATATAATACTCAAATCCATATTGAGAGGTGCGAAATATGATTCTCACTTCTGAATTGAGATATGTGACGTGTATACTTATACTCAAACTGTGAAATGTGAAATGGGATACTTACATCCAAACTGAGATATGTAAAATGTGATTGTTGTGTGGCAAGTGAGGGCGGAAGAGAAGTGAAGTGTTTATAACCGCAATCAATGTAGACGTCGTAGCAGTCACATTCCTGCAAACACAAATATAATAGTCACATTCCTGCAAACACAAATATAATAGTCACATTCCTGCAAACACTAATATAATAGTCACATTCCTGCAAACACGAATATAATAGTCACATTTCTGCAAACACGAATATAATAGTCACATTCCTGCAAACACGAATATAATAGTTACATTCCTGCAAACACGAATATAATAGTCACATTTCTGCAAACACGAATATAATAGTTACATTCCTGCAAAAACGAATATAATAGTCACATTTCTGCAAACACGAATATAATAGTAACATTCCTGCAAACACGAATATAATAGTCACATTTCTGCAAACACGAATACAACAGTCAGAGTCATTTAAAAACATATATAACAGTTACGATTCTATAAACATATATTTGACAGTGATATTCCTAGAAACACATGCAGATGTCACATTCCTGCAAATCAAAATCAACAGTGACATCACTATAAGCACACACATGACAGTCACATTCCTGTATTTACACATATAGAAGCCGCAATTGTGTAAACACACACACGTCAATATATTCTTCTTAACTGATTCAAAAAACAAAGTTAGTTGCATATCCTTTACATGGCGTAGCGGTCAGCCCCTGCAATGTTGGTTGTTTTTAATTCCTGGGTAACTTTACGTTCAGTCGTTCGCTAGTTCTGTCTGAACGACAGGATCTCATGCCATTGTAGGGATACCCACGCAAGGCAGTCTGCTTCCGAATCGCCCTCATCTGGGTTTCTAGCCCGATATTCTGGATTACGAATTGCATTCGTAACTCCTTCGCACTGGGAAGAAAAACATGGGCTTATAGAAACACCAATGAGCAAGTCTTGTATGAAACAAATAAACACAGTAAACTTAAAAGTGAAATTAGGCGTAGACGGTCAAAATTATTTGGACACGTTATGCGAAGAAATAAACTAAAGAACTTGGTGACAACTAGCTAGATAGAGGAGAAAGAAAAAAAAAACGAGGTGAAGGCTAAGAACCCCGAGGTAGACCAAGAAGACGGTGGAGAGATAATAATAATAATATTAAGAAGAAGAAGGATAAGAAGGCTGAATGGCTTAGCCACATGGCGTAATCGATACACGAATACAGAGCTGATCCACGACTCTGATGATCGCGTAAGATGGCGATCCATGACCGCATACGCCTATCAGCATGGCACATGATGATTTTGTCTACCCCGAGAGCTTCTGTCCCGCCATTGCTGTCACAGAGATAGGCAGAAGTGAGCAGCTCTAAAATACAATGGTATTTCCTTTCATCGCTGTCACAGGGGTAGACAAAAGTCAGCAGCTCTTAAATGCAATGGTATTTCTTCTCATCGCTGTCGCAGAGCTATATGGAAGTGAGCAAATGTTAAATAAAATGGTATTTCCCCCCATCTCTATTTCAGAACTAGATATAAGAAAGCACCTGGTAAATACAGTGATCTTGCCCCAGCGAAGACAAGAAGAATCCAGCGACCAGGAGCAGTGCCAGCTGGTTTGTTTGACCCATGTTAGAGACAGCAGCAAATCTGTCGATGAGAAATTGTATTCGTTTGGGTTAATAACCTCATCAACTTATACTGTTGTAATTATGTTGCTAATGTATACCTATACTATGCTAGTTAAGACATAATGCAACCTTACCTTGAAATTATCCGATTACACAACACACGAAACTGTCCTGTATTCAAACCTAGAGTTTGTAGTCTTCACAAACCAGAAACTAGGTATCGCAACATAAAGTCTATAA
The DNA here is from genome assembly GCA_963921405.1 of Cepaea hortensis. Taxonomy (NCBI): domain Eukaryota; kingdom Metazoa; phylum Mollusca; class Gastropoda; order Stylommatophora; family Helicidae; genus Cepaea; species Cepaea hortensis. Next base: position 482,833 of record CAWUFQ010000002.1, on the reverse strand, counting down.
TGACACCGACATGTGCTGTTGCCCAGCTATAGTGTGTAAATACACGTATTTACACACTATCAACTTGTAATATCAAACGATAATAAATCTTCCAAACAGGTCAGCAAATTATATTGCTGTATACGACATCTCTTAACAGCTCACACAGCAGACATGCTATGTACATTAATTAAACTTATCAGCTCACGAAGCAGAAATGTGATGTGCATTAATTAAACTTATCAGCTCACAAAGCAGACATGTGATGTGCATTAATTAAACTTATCAGCTCACGAAGCAGACATGTGATGTACATTAATTAAACTTATCAGCTCACGAAGCAGACATGTGATGTACATTAATTAAACTTATCAGCTCACGAAGCAGACATGCTATGTACATTAATTAAACTTATCAGCTCACGAAGCAGACATGTGATGTACATTAATTAAACTTATCAGCTCACAAAGCAGACATGTGATGTACGTTAATTAAACTTATCAGCTCACGAAGCATACATGTGATGTACATTAATTAAACTTATCAGCTCACGAAGCAGACATGTGATGTGCAATAATTAAACGTATCAGCTCACCAAGCAGACATGTATTGTACATTAATTGAAATTATCACGAAGCAGACATGTGCTAGTAAGTTAGTTAATTAGTTAGTTAGTTAGTTAGCAAATTAGTTAGTTAGTTAGTTACTTAGTTAGCTAGTTAGTTAGTTAGTTAGTTAGTTATATAGATAGTTAGTTACATAGATAGTTAGTTAGTTAGTCGACAGATCATCCTCATTGCACATCGAACCATTTAGTCCACAAGTACTCGGATCCCTTCCTCAGCAAATCCCGCAGCGTGTAGCAACTGACGTCACCAGTTCTGTGTTGGTTTATTAATCATCTTTGGCTGCCCGCGTAGTGTTCTTGTTTGGCCACACTTCTTTTAATTTGCTGTTCTCACAGTCTGACCATGGTTGTAGATTCACAGTCATACTTGGTTCTTGTAAACGTCTTACTTCTCGTAGAGCATTCAGAATAAAAGCCTGGTCCATGGCTCGTCCGCCTTCCACAGTAGCCGTACCTGTAAGCTTGTAGCCCGCTCATTTCCTCGTACATCCGCATGCCCTGGCACGAAAATGAAACTAATCTGTGCCAGCTAAGACCGCTCAAGAGACAACAGCAAATCTCTTCGGATTCACCCTATCTCTATTTTTTTTTATTATGCTCATTGAGCCATTAAGGACTCAATAAGCACTTGATGTGTGGAATCTAGGGCAATGGTCAATCCAACGAAAGCAGCAGTGGCATGGTTCTGTTTGAATAACCATATTGTCAACACCCCAACACCAACTGTAAATCTGGGTTCAGAGACGGTGGAAGAACGCAGGCAATGAATTACATGGGGATACGATTTGATGAAAGCCTAGCTTATACTTTGACCAGGTGATAACAAAGGTCAATTGGGGTTTGGCTGCGATGCGGGTGATGGCGAGGGTAAGCTGTGAGGAGCGCCATCAATGTCTTCTATACGAGGGTCTGGTCCTTTCTGTTTTGGAATATGCGATGGCGATCCGTATTCTCAGTCATAAGCAGATAGAAGGGATGGAAAGGATACAGAACGAAGCTGTGCGCATTATTCTTGGATGTACAAGAGATACAGCATGAACGGCGATGTTTACCTACTTGATTTTCCAACCATGAAGGACATAATACAAATTTCTCAAGCACATGCTTATCTCAGAGTCAACGCAAAGACATAACATCCACTGCACATCGAGATTAAGAAGGTAAAGGGCAGCAGGTTAAAAAGAGGAAAGTCGTGGATGGGTCAAGCTGAAGACATTCTTCAGCAGGTCTGTTCACTTGAGGACTTAGAACGTGGCATGTGTTGGAAGAACTGTTACCCGAAGATTTGCCTTTAACATTGAAATCGCAGCAGAAAATGACATTCCTCTCATGACATAATATGTCACTCAGACACTGCCATCTCTGGGTATCCAAACTCGCGTTACATGCAAAACCATTAATCAACACGAATGGTAGACCGGAGTGAACTTTAACAGCCTGTTAGAGTGACTCTCGTCACTGTCCCGCCTGGACATGTCCAGCTGTGAAGCCACTATGCTGTCTCGAATCAGAATCGCCATTCCCAGGTGTCGCCTGTTGTAATAACATTTGAAGCCGGCTAAATCGATTGAATTAACACCAATCTCGTCTCTTGAAGCGCTACTATATAGTCTCAGAATATCAGGCTTTCCAAAATTGTTTTACGTTGGCACAGTTCCAATATAGAATACACAGTTCCAATATAGAATACACAGTTCCAATATAGAATACACAGTTCCAATATAGAATACACAGTTCCAATATAGAATACACAGTTCCAATATAGAATACACAGTTCCAATATAGAATACACAGTTCCAATATAGAATACACAGTTCCAATATAGAATACACAGTTCCAATATAGAATACACAGTTCCAATATAGAATACGCAGTTCCAATATAGAATACACAGTTCCAATATAGAATACACAGTTCCAATATAGAATACACAGTTCCAATATAGAATACGCAGTTCCAATATAGAATACACAGTTCCAATATAGAATAGGCGTGTTCTTAGGGTCCAGACGGTCGCAATTTTGCCGGTGACGCCTAGCTCCGGTCAGCATCTTCGTCTAGTCGGTGATTTATTAACCCTTGTACGTGACACAAACTCTGGTCCCTCATGATGATGAAAACCAACAATACTTCACACCACTAATACTACACAGTAACCTAAACATGCTGCGAAAAACACTCAGGATTGATTCGCACAGATGCAAGAAAACACCGTTGCACCGGCGAAAATCTTGAGAAGAAACTTATGCTTTACAGCCTAGCGCAGAAATTGCACACACCAGATTAAATTATCCATCTCTTACGTGAAACAAACGGAACGGTTTCAAAACACACACAACCGCCCGCCGCCATCTTGAACGGAATGTGGTCAGGATTAGACATGTGTTGTATATTAATTAAACTTATCAACTCACCTATCAGACATGTGTTGTACATTAATTAAACTTATCACTCACGAAACAGACATGTGTTGTACATTAACTAAACTTATCAGCTCACATATCAGACATGTGTTGCACATGAATTAAACTTATCACTCACTAAACAGACATGTGTTGCACATCAACTAAACTTATCAATCACAAAGCAGACATGTGTTGTGCATTAACTACACTTATCAATCACAAAGCAGACATGTGTTGTACATTAACTAAACTTATCAGCTCACGAAGCAGACATGTGTTGTACATTAATTAAACTTATCAGCTCACGAAGCAGACATGTGTTGTACATTAACTAAACTTATCAGCTCACGAAGCAGACATGTGTTGTACATTAACTAAACTTATCAGCTCACGAAGTAGACATGTGTTGTACATTAGCTAAACTTATCAGCTCACGAAGCAGACATGTGTTGTACATTAATTAAACTTATCAGCTCACGAAGTAGACATGTGTTGTACATTAACTAAACTTATCAGCTCACGAAGCAGACATGTGTTGTACATTAACTAAACTTATCAATCACGAAGTAGACATGTGTTGTACATTAACTAAACTTATCAGCTCACGAAGCAGACATGTGTTGTACATTAACTAAACTTATCAATCACGAAGCAGACATGTGTTGTACATTAACTAAACTTATCAGCTCACGAAGCAGACATGTGTTGTACATTAACTAAACTTATCAGCTCACGAAGCAGACATGTGTTGTACATTAACTAAACTTATCAATCACGAAGTAGACATGTGTTGTACATTAACTAAACTTATCAATCACGAAGTAGACATGTGTTGTACATTAACTAAACTTATCAGCTCACGAAGTAGACATGTGTTGTACATTAACTAAACTTATCAATCACGAAGTAGACATGTGTTGTACATTAACTAAACTTATCAGCTCACGAAGCAGACATGTGTTGTACATTAACTAAACTTATCAATCACGAAGCAGACATGTGTTGTACATTAACTAAACTTATCAGCTCACGAAGCAGACATGTGTTGTACATTAACTAAACTTATCAGCTCACGAAGCAGACATGTGTTGTACATTAACTAAACTTATCAGCTCACGAAGTAGACATGTGTTGTACATTAACTAAACAATACAGATAGCATTGTGTTTTAACTGATTTAGTATATGTGTCTTTTAACTGATTTAGTATATGTGTATTTATATATATGTCGCCAAATGTGTCCGCCCATTTGGACAGAAGCTACATCCATATGTCAAACACTACAATAACAATAATAGCTCCAGAGACAAAGTTCAAACATTACAATAACATAATTACAGCTAGAGACAGATGTCACACACTACAATAACAATATTACAGCTAGAGACATATTTCAAACACTACAATAACAATATTACAGCTAGAGACAGATGTCACACACTACAATAACAATATTACAGCTACAGCCAGATGTCACACACTACAATAACAATATTACAGCTAGAGACAGATGTCAAACACTACAATAACAATATTACAGCCAGAGACAGATAGCGAACACTACAATAACAATATTACAGCCAGAGACAGATAGCGAACACTACTATAACAATATTACAGCTAGAGACAGATGTCACACACTACAATAACAATATTACAGTTAGAGACAGATGTCAAACACTACAATAACAATATTACAGCCAGAGACAGATAGCGAACACTACAATAACAATATTACAGCCAGAGACAGATAGCGAACACTACTATAACAATATTACAGCTAGAGACAGATGTCACACACTACAATAACAATATTACAGCTAGAGACAGATGTCACGCACTACAATAACAATATTACAGCTAGAGACAGATGTCACACACTACAATAACAATATTACAGCTAGAGACAGATGTCAAACACTACAATAACAATATTACAGCTACAGCCAGATGTCACACACTACAATAACAATATTACAGCTACAGCCAGATGTCACACACTACAATAACATAATTACAGCTAGAGACATATGTCAAACACTACAATAACAATATTACAGTTAGAGACAGATGTCAAACACTGCAATAACAATATTACAGCCAGAGACAGATAGCGAACACTACAATAACAATATTACAGCCAGAGACAGATAGCGAACACTACTATAACAATATTACAGCTAGAGACAGATGTCACACACTACAATAACAATATTACAGCTAGAGACAGATGTCACGCACTACAATAACAATATTACAGTTAGAGACAGATGTCACACACTACAATAACAATATTACAGTTAGAGACAGATGTCAAACACTACAATAACAATATTACAGCTAGAGACAGATGTCACACACTACAATAACAATATTACAGTTAGAGACAGATGTCAAACATTGCAATAACAATATTACAGCCAGAGACAGATGTCACACACTACAATAACAATATTACAGCTAGAGACAGATGTCACACATTACAATAACAATATTACAGCTAGAGACAGATGTCACACACTACAATAACAATATTACAGTTAGAGACAGATGTCACACACTACAATAACAATATTACAGCTGGAGACAGATGTCAAACACTACAATAACAATATTACAGCTAGAGACAGATGTCACACACTACAATAACAATATTACAGCTAGAGACAGATGTCACACACTACAATAACAATATAACAGCTAAAGACAGATGTCACACACTACAATAACAATATTACAGCTAGAGACAGATGTCAAACACTTCAATAACAATATTACAGCTACAGACAGATGTCACACACTACAATAACAATATTACAGCCAGAGACAGATAGCGAACACTCCAATAACAATATTACAGTTAGAGACAGATGTCACAGACTACAAGAACAATATTACAGCTAAAGACAGATGTCACACACTACAATAACAATATTACAGCTAGAGACAGATGTCACACACTACAATAATAATATTACAGCTAGAGATAGACGTCACACACTATAATAACAATATTACAGCTAGAGACAGATGTCACACACTACAATAACAATACTACAGCCAGAGACAGATATCAAACACTACAAAAACAATATTACAGCTAGAGACAGATGTCACACACTACAATAACAATATAACAGCTAGAGACAGATGTCACACACTACAATAACAATATTACAGCTAGAGACAGATGTCAAACACTACAATAACAATATTACAGCTACAGACAGATGTCACACACTACAATAACAATATTACAGCCAGAGACAGATAGCGAACACTCCAATAACAATATTACAGTTAGAGACAGATGTCACACACTACAATAACAATATTACAGTTAGAGACAGATGTCACACACTACAATAACAATATTACAGCTACAGTAAGATGTCACACACTACAATAACAATATTACAGACAGAGACAGATGTCACACACTACAATAACAATATTACAGTTAGAGACAGATGTCAAACACTACAATAACAATATTACAGCTAGAGACAGATGTCACACACTACAATAACAATATTACAGTTAGAGACAGATGTCAAACATTGCAATAACAATATTACAGCCAGAGACAGATGTCACACACTACAATAACAATATTACAGCTAGAGACAGATGTCACACATTACAATAACAATATTACAGCTAGAGACAGATGTCACACACTACAATAACAATATTACAGTTAGAGACAGATGTCACACACTACAATAACAATATTACAGCTGGAGACAGATGTCAAACACTACAATAACAATATTACAGCTAGAGACAGATGTCACACACTACAATAACAATATTACAGCTAGAGACAGATGTCACACACTACAATAACAATATAACAGCTAAAGACAGATGTCACACACTACAATAACAATATTACAGCTAGAGACAGATGTCAAACACTTCAATAACAATATTACAGCTACAGACAGATGTCACACACTACAATAACAATATTACAGCCAGAGACAGATAGCGAACACTCCAATAACAATATTACAGTTAGAGACAGATGTCACAGACTACAAGAACAATATTACAGCTAAAGACAGATGTCACACACTACAATAACAATATTACAGCTAGAGACAGATGTCACACACTACAATAATAATATTACAGCTAGAGATAGACGTCACACACTATAATAACAATATTACAGCTAGAGACAGATGTCACACACTACAATAACAATACTACAGCCAGAGACAGATATCAAACACTACAAAAACAATATTACAGCTAGAGACAGATGTCACACACTACAATAACAATATAACAGCTAGAGACAGATGTCACACACTACAATAACAATATTACAGCTACAGACAGATGTCACACACTACAATAACAATATTACAGCCAGAGACAGATAGCGAACACTCCAATAACAATATTACAGTTAGAGACAGATGTCACACACTACAATAACAATATTACAGTTAGAGACAGATGTCACACACTACAATAACAATATTACAGCTACAGTAAGATGTCACACACTACAATAACAATATTACAGACAGAGACAGATGTCACACACTACAATAACAATATTACAGCTAGAGACAGATGTCACACACTACAATAACAATATAACAGCTGGAGACAGATGTCACACACTACAATAACAATATTACAGCTACAGACAGATGTCACACACTACAATAACAATATTACAGCTAGAAACAGATGTCACACACTACAATAACAATATTACAGCTAGAGACAGATGTCACACACTACAATAACAATATTACAGCTAGAGACAGATGTCAAACACTACAATAACAATATCACAGCTAGAGACAGATGTCACACACTACAATAACAATATAACAGCTAGAGACAGATGTCACACACTACAATAACAATATTACAGCTAGAGACAGATGTCAAACACTACAATACCAATATTACAGCTACAGACAGATGTCACACACTACAATAACAATATTACAGCCAGAGACAGCTAGCAAACACTACAATAACAATATTACAGCTAGAGACAGATGTCACACACTACAATAACAATATTACAGCTATAGACAGATGTCACACACTACAATAATAATATTAAAGCTAGAGACAGATGTCACACACTATAATAACAATATTACAGCTAGAGACAGATGTCACACACTACAATAACAATATTACAGCTAGAGACAAATGTCAAACACTACAATATTAATATTAAAGCCAGAGACAGATTTCACACACTACAATAACAATATTACAGCTAGAGACAGATATCAAACACTACAATAACAATATTACAGCTAGAGCCAGATGTCACACACTACAATAACAATATTACAGCTAGAGACAGATGTCACACACTACAATAACAATATTACAGTTAGAGACAGATGTCACACACTACAATAACAATATTACAGCTACAGCCAGATGTCACACACTACAATATTAATATTACAGCTACAGCCAGATTTCACACACTACAATAACAATATTACATCTAGAGACAGATGTCAAACACTACAATAACAATATTACTGTTAGAGACAGATGTCACACACTACAATAACAATATTACAGCTAGAGACAGATATTAAACACTACAATAACAATATTACAATTAGAGACAGATGTCACACACTACAATAACAATATTACAGCTAGAGACAGATGTCACACACTACAATAACAATATTAGAGCTAGAGACAGATGTCACACACTACAATAACAATATTACAGCTAGAGACAGGTGTCACACACTACAATAACAATATTACAGCCAGAGACAGATGTCACACACTACAATAACAATATTACAGCTAGAGACAGAAGTCACACACTACAATAACAATATTACATCTAGAGACAGATGTCAAAGACTACAGTATTAATATTATAACCAGAACCAATCTCAAGTTTATTTAAAACACTGCAATAACAATATTACTGACAAATATGTCTTTCTGTTTGCACAAAACTGGCTTGTGTAGTGTAGTTTAATCAGTATGGCTTTAGCAAACCTTAACATGCGAGTATTTTGTGTGTGTGTTAACAACACACAAAAGACAATGTCTCTATCAATCAAGTGACCGCTTTCCAACACATGCCTTGCGATTGATGAAGCGGAAAGCTTCCGGTGTGTCGGCCTCATTAGGCTGCCATCGCCTATGTGTAGTATCTTGTAAATCCATTGAGAAAGACATGTTAGTCAGTTTAAAATTACCGTGGTAGACAACTGCCATTTCTGTGCGAACATGTGTATATTTCAGTTTGAAGGATTTATCTAGTTATTATACTTTGTTGTGTGAATTTTGTAGTGTGTACCTGTCGAGATGCAGCGAAATATGCCTGGCCATAAACCGTGCAATCTATTGTTTGTGTCTTCGTTATTAAAATTCACCACCGGAAAACATTTTTTTGAACAACTATACCAATCCCAGTCTAACATGATTGACTCTGATTCGTTCATAGAAACGATACAACTGTCATGTTCCATACATTGGTTTGTTCATAGAGATGATACAGCTTTACCAGTCGCAAACTCGGATTTGTTCACAGAAATGAAACACTTTTACCTGTTCCAAACAATCTATGATTTGCTCACATAAATGATACAGCTTTAACAGTCCCATACTCTGATTAGTTCACAGAAATGAAAAACCTTTATCTGTTCCAAACAATCTATGATTTGCTCACAGAAATGATACAGCTTTAACAGTCCCGAACACACAAGCACAACCAGATAGGCTATTTACAACCACATTGAGAAGTGGTAAAACACAGGTCACATGCCATATAAGTAGATCACTTGTAGAGATAGCAGCAGGGAATTCAGGTCAAATCACAAATAACACTCCTGGGGGAATTCTGGGCATATGGTGCCTGTCCCGATGTTTGTAAAGACCAGTACGGACTCATCGATGAGTGATGTGGTCCAGATAACGTCTGCCACATATATGTTCTAAGACATTCCTTGGTGCGAATTATAGGTTCAGCCACCGGGAAGCCTAGGTCAAATGATAAATCTATCATTACAGGTTCAGCCACAGTGGAGCCTAGGTCAAATGTTAAATCTATCTCTGTGGAAATGTTAACACATGACCATCGTGTCGGCAGGCAAGAGTATAGATAAGGAACACATAAGTTATACAACAACAACAGTGTTACATTTTGATTGACACATCCGTTGTGAGTTACCCCAGAAATACTCAGATCCTATTACTACAGGAGTACCCCACATCTAGTGACCCACCCCAGAAATACTCCGTTCCTATTTCTACAGGAGTACCCCACATCTAGTGACCCACCCCAGAAATACTCCGTTCCTATTTCTACAGGAGTACCCCACATCTAGTGACCCACCCCAGAAATACTCCGTTCCTATTTCTACAGGAGTACCCCACATCTAGTGACCTACCTCAGAAATACTCCGTTCCTATTTCTACAGGAGTACCCCACATCTAGAGCCCCACCTCAGAAATACTCCGTTCCTATTTCTACAGGAGTACCCCACATCTAGTGACCTACCTCAGAAATACTCCGTTCCTATTTCTACAGGAGTACCCCACATCTAGTGACCTACCTCAGAAATACTCCGTTCCTATTTCTACAGGAGTACCCCACATCTAGAGCCCCACCTCAGAAATACTCCGTTCATATTTCTACAGGAGTACTCCACATCTAGTGACCCACCCCAGAAATACCCCGTTCCTATTTCTACAGGAGTACCCCACATCTAGTGACCCACCCCAGAAATACCCCGTTCCTATTTCTACAGGAGTACCCCACATCTAGAGCCCCACCTCAGAAATACTCCGTTCCTATTTCTACAGGAGTACCCCACATCTAGTGACCCACCCCAGAAGTACCCCGTTCCTATTTCTACAGGAGTACCCCACATCTAGAGCCCCACCTCAGAAATACTCCGTTCCTATTTCTACAGGAGTACCCCACATCTAGTGACCCACCCCAGAAATACCCCGTTCCTATTTCTACAGGAGTACCCCACATCTAGTTACCCACCTCAGAAATACTCCGTTCCTATTTCTACAGGAGTACCCCACATCTAGTGACCTACCTCAGAAATACTCCGTTCCTATTTCTACAGGAGTACATCTAGAGCCCCACCTCAGAAATACTCCGTTCCTATTTCTACAGGAGTACCCCACATCTAGTGACCCACCCCAGAAATACCCCGTTCCTATTTCTACAGGAGTACCCCACATCTAGTGACCTACCTCAGAAATACTCCGTTCCTATTTCTACAGGAGTACCCCACATCTAGTGACCCACCCCAGAAATACCCCGTTCCTATTTCTACAGGAGTACCCCACATCTAGAGCCCCACCTCAGAAATACTCCGTTCCTATTTCTACAGGAGTACCCCACATCTAGTGACCCACCCCAGAAATACCCAGTTCCTATTTCTACAGGAGTACCCCACATCTAGTGACCCACCCCAGAAATACCCCGTTCCTATTTCTACAGGAGTACCCTACATCTAGTTACCCACCCCAGAAATACCCCGTTCCTATTTCTACAGGAGTACCCCACATCTAGTGACCCACCTCAGAAATACTCCGTTCCTATTTCTACAGGAGTACCCCACATCTAGTCATTTACCCCAGAAATACTCCGTTCCTATTTCTACAGGAGTACCCCACATCTAGTGACCCACCCCAGAAATCAGTCTCCGACTCCAGCCAGCATGTATGTCAGATTAGCTACATCTCGACATATTGTATCCCAGGTAAAGGGATCTCTCTACCCGTGGGTTTACTCTTCATACAGGTGACAGAGCAGACGCTTTACAGCCTGCTCTCTGCTATTTCCAACTGTCTTGACATTTTTACTGTGCACGGCGAAGATTACTAAACAAGCTGAACAACGTATAATTGCCTTTGAATATAAATGTTATAGACGAGTTCTAAGAATATCTTTGGTAAAGAAAAGAACAAATGCATCCATACTTCAAGAGTTGAATATTGAAGAAGGTTGGCAATTAAAGATAAGACAAAGAAAATTGAAATATTTTGGTCACTTGAAACATCACGAAAGTTTGGAGAGAACAATAATGGTGGAATATATGCCTGGGAAGAGAGGAAGAGGAAGGCCAAAGAGAAGATGGGTGCAGGATGTGGCGGATGATCGCCAGATGGGTGTATCGGACGCGGGGCATCTTGCTTATGATCGAGAGTTTTTTCGGAAGGTTGTTATGCGAGAGAGGTTCTGTAAGGAACATGCTACTGAATGAATGAATGACGGCGAGGAATCCCACCATCTCACTACCTAATTGACCAGGGAGGGCGTGTAATCTCATTAAATTGTTCTTAGGAACATTCCTTTCGTTTTCAGGCTTCTGAGCCTAATGATGGCAACGTAACCTCTCAGCCACGGCTTCGCCCAGATATAAAGTCGAATGTGACGGCCGAGACTCCTAGAATTAGAGGACAGGAGTAGATATTAGAGGACACATAAGACAATAGAAGTAGAGGAAAGAAGTAGATATTAGAGGTTACACAAGACAATAGAAATAGAGGACATATGCAGATATTAGAGGACACACTAAACAAAAGAAGTAGAGGACAGAAGTAGATATTAGAGGACACAGCAGACAACAGAAGTAGGGGAAAGAAGTAGATACTAGAGGACACACCAGACAATAGAAATAGAAGACAGGAGTAGATATTAGAGGACACGACAGACAATATAAGTAGATGGAAGAAGCAGTTATTAGAGGAAACAGAAAACAATAGATGTAGATTAATTAAATGGATATTAGAGGAAACACCAGACAATACAAACATTGAACGCTATAGTAAAAACACCCTGACTCCAATGTGCTCAAGTTATGTGACAAAATATGTCACTCAAATAATGAATGTACTCTACGACACGTCACCCTCTTCTGTTGCCCTGTGGTTCCAGACAATACTCCAGCTGTCCCCTTCTCATGATATGTCGAAAGATTATGGTCTGTTCTCTTCTGTTTCAAGCAACCACTTCTGTTTGTTAGCGAACTTCGTTACAAATGTCTTCAATACTATGTCTATCCCTCCACGTGAGCTCAACATTCTTCAATGAGACCACATCTCTACAGCTTCCACATTAGGAACGTATGGCAAACTAATGAACGTCAAATTGCCTAGTAAATCACAGGTAACCAATACATGTTGATGTTGATTGCAACGTCCTGTGGCTGTTCATTAATTGTGCGACTTTACAGCACTGTAAAATAGTTTTGAGACATGAGCACTTGGTCATATTATATTGTACAATAGTGACGAGCCATAAACACGTGGTTATTCTAAGTTGTAAGAAATTAACACCTGATAACTTTATGTTGTACATTAGTGGCGAGACATGAACACTTAGTAATTCTATGTTGTAAAATAGTGACGAGACATAAACACTTGGTCATTCTATGTTGTACAATAGTGACGAGACATGAACACTTGGTCATTCTATGTTGTACAATAGTGACGAGACATGAACACTTGGTCATTCTATGTTGTACAATAGTGACGAGACATAAACACTTGGTCATTCTATGTTGTACAATAGTGACGAGACATGGACACTTGGTCATTCTAAGTTGTATAATAGTGACGAGACATGAACACTTGGTCATTCTATGTTGTACAATAGTGACGAGACATAAACACCTGGTCATTCTATGTTGTACAATAGTGACGAGACATGAACACTTGGTCACTCTAAGTTGTACAATATAGACGAGACATTGCACACTATAGCAGTGCATATATTAGATAAATCATGTGAGGACAATTACAATGTGCATTTACATCAATAATACGCATGTGGGAGACAATCATAATGTGTATTTATATCAAAACTAACTCACGAGTTGGACAATTCAAATGTGTGTTTATATTTAAAATGTATCACCTACGGGGCAATAACAATGCGTTGTTATATCTAACATAACACATGCACGAGACATTGCACTGGTAATGTCATCATAGCGGTCGGGTCATGATCTGAATCTGTGTGTGACTCGCGCAGGCTGAGAGGTGGACAGACTGGCAACCTATTCCTGCATGCATTCAGCCTACAACATGTGGTAGAAAGAATGGCCACATATTCCTGCATGTATTCAGCCTACAACTTGTGGTAGAAATAATGGCCACATATTCCTGCACACATTCAGCCTACAACATGTGGTAGAAAGAATGGCCACATATTCCTGCATGCATTCAGACTACATCATGTGGTAGAAAGAATGGCCACATATTCCTGCATACATTCAGCCTACAACATGTGGTAGAAAGAATGGCTACATATTCCTGCATGCATTCAGCATGCAACATGTGGTAGAAAGAATGACCACATATTCCTGCATGCATTCAGCCTACAAAATGTGGTAGAAAGAATGGCCACATATTCCTGCATGCATTCAGCCTACAACATGTGGTAGAAAGAATGGCCACATATTCCTGCATACATTCAGACTACATCATGTGGTAGAAAGAATGGCCACATATTCCTGCATACATTCAGCCTACAACATGTGGTAGAAAGAATGGCTACATATTCCTGCATGTATTCAGCCTACAACATGTGGTAGAAAGAATGGCCACATATTCCTGCATACATTCAGCCTACAAAATGTGGTAGAAAGAATGGCCACATATTCCTGCATGCATTCAGCCTACAACATGTGGTAGAAAGAATGGCCACATATTCCTGCATACATTCAGAATACATCATGTGGTAGAAATAATGGCCACATATTCCTGCATACATTCAGCCTACAACATGTGGTCGAAAGAATGGCTAAATATTCCTGCATGCATTCAGCCTGCAACATGTGGTAGAAAGAATGACCACATATTCCTGCATGCATTCAGCCTACAAAATGTGGTAGAAAGAATGGCCACATATTCCTGCATGC
>CAWUFQ010000002.1:362906-462906 GCA_963921405.1 Cepaea hortensis | reverse complement strand
TGGGTGCTTGGGGCTAGGACAAGATCTGAATCGCAGGCTGTAAAACCAATGCACCAGGTACTAATAAAAAAATAGAAACCTCAAGCTACGGCTTGCAACCTGGAACGTGAGAACCATGTGTCCAGGATTTTCCACTGACTTGACAAATATTGACGATGTGAGAAAAACGGCTGTGATTGATGCTGAACTCAATCGTCTTAACATTGATATTGCTGGCCTGCAGGAGACTCGCCTCGCTGAGGAAGGGTCACTCAGGGAAAACAATTACACCTTTTTTTTTGGAATGGAAGAAGGCAGGCAGAAAAAAGGCAAAACGGTGTGGGCTTTGTAGTGAAGAATTCGCTACTGGGAATGATTAATATCTCAGCTGGAGGTAATGAAAGATTATTATCACTGCGCTTAGCAACCTCTTGTGGATTTGCCACCATTCTCACTGCATATGCACCGACACTCGCTTCCTCTGATGATGTGAAGGATACGTTCTATGAGCAGCTAGACTCTGCGATCAAGGCAAAATCCGACTACATTTATATGCTCGGTGATTTCAATGCTCGTGTGGGCAAGGACTCGAGTTCATGGCCAGTGTGCCTTGGAAAATACAACATCGGTCACATGAATGATAATGGGCAAAGGCTTCTGGAGCATTGCATTAGAAATGACCTATGTATTACAAACTCCTTTTTTTAAAACAAAAGAGCTGCATAAGGCCACACGGAAACATCTAAGATCCAAACATTGGCATCAGCTGGATTTCATTATCACACGGAGACAATATCTGAACCATATATCATTAACTCGAAGTAACCACAGTGCTGACTGTGATACAGATCATTCTTTGGTTCTTGCAAGAGTTAGACTGAGACCAAAGAGAATCTACACAGCTAAACACAAATCTAGCCCAGGATTAATATTATTAACACTCACAATCCTGGAAAGTGCTTTGAATTTCAACAGCAACTTGAAGACGCTTTCAATGATACATCAGAAAATTGTATAGTAAATGATAAATGGATTAAACTTAAGGAAACTATTTATAAAACAGCGGTAGGGGTTACGGCACTGTGGATAATAAGAGGCAGGACTGGCTTGCGGCAAACAGCCAGATACTGCAGCCCTTGATTGATAAAAAAAAGATAGCTCTCTTAAGAAACTAGGAAAGACCAACGCGTAACACTCTGAGTGAGCTGAAGCAAGCGAGGAAGGATGTACAAAAGGCTGCCAGGCAGTGTGCGAATGACTATTAGATCAAGTTATGTGAGTCCATTCAAATCGCAAGTGATAAGGAAAATATCAGAAGCATGTATGAAGGGATAAAGAAAGCCTGTGGTCCAATGATCAAAAGAAGTGCACCGCTGAAAACCTTGACTGGAGAAATCATCACTGATAAGAAACAGCAGATGGATAGATGGGTCGAGCACTATTTAGAGCTTTACTCAAGTGAGACCAAGCTAGCGGATGATGCCTTCAACGTCATAGAGGCCCTGCCAACTCTTGACCACCTGGACACACTTCCCACTATAACAGAATTTAAGAGTGCTATAAATGAGCTTGCATCTGGTAAGGCTCCAGGTAATGATGCGATTCCAATAGAGGTAATCAGGTGTGGGCAAGACAAACTAGCTCTACAGATCCACCAGCTAATAGAGCTATGCTGGCGAGAAGGACAAGTCCCACAGGATTTCAAAGATTCAAACATCATAACGCTGTACAAGAACAAGGGAGATCGGAGCGACTGTAACAACTATAGGGGTATCTCACTTCTGTGTATTGTTGGGAAAGTATTTGCCAGAATTGTCCTGCGCAGACTTCAAGTCCTGGGAGATCAAGTCTACCCCGAATCACAATGCGGCTTCCGTCAGAACCGGTCTACCATTCATATGATATTCTCTTTGCGAAAGATGAAAGAAAAATGCCGGGAACAAAATAAGCCACTGTTTATTGCCTTCATCGACCTCACAAAGGCATTCGATTTGGTCAGTCGTGAGGGTCTGTTCAAAGCACTAAAGAAGATTGGCTGCCCACGAACTCTTCTGTCCATTGTGGAATCGTTCCACACAGGCATGAAGGGTATAATCAAGTGTGATGGCTCAACTTCAGAAGAGTTTGAAATCAATAGTGGAGTTAAGCAAGGTTGTGTACTATCCCGCACCCTCTTTGGGATATAATTTTCACTTCTACTGAAATATGCCTTTCGTGATCAGGATGACGGTATATACATTCACTCACCCTCAGATGGTGGTCTCCATAATGCTCAGAGATTGAAGGCCAAGACCAAAATTAGCAGGGTACTAATCAGAGAGTTGCTTTTTGCGGATAATGCTGCGATTACGACCTACTCTGAGGAAGAATTACAACATCTACTATCTTTTTTCTCCAATGCTTGTTCTGAATTTGGTTTAACAATTAACAAAAAGAAGACACAGATTATGTCACAAGGTGCACATGGTGTACCATCAATCTTTATTGACGACTCCGAACTGGAGATAGTAGACCATTTTACATATCTAGGATCAGAGGTAAATAGCAAATTATCCCTCGATCAGGAAATCAACATCAGGATTGGCAAGGCAGCAACAACAATGATCATGTTAGCAAAAAGAGTCTGGGAGAACAGGAAGATAGCTACTGCGAAAACAAAAGTCCTCGTCTACCGAGCCTGTGTCCTTAGTACTCTCCTTTATGGCAGTGAAACCAGGACAACTTACTCACGCCAAGAGAAACGTTTAAACAGCTTTCATATGCGGTGTCTGCGAAGAATACTTGGTATTAAGTGGCAAGACAAAATCACAAATACTGAAGTATTGGAAAGATCAGGTTGTGTGACGGTGTATTCCATGCTCAGTCTTCGTAGACTTAGATAGATAGGACACGTTAGGAGGATGGAGGATGGTAGAATACCAAAGGACATTTTTTTTTTGGTGAATTACAGACGGGTAGGAGATCTCAGGGTCGGCCTCTACTACGATACAAAGATGTGTGTAAGCGGAACATGATTGATACAGGCATTGATAATGCACATTGGGAGCACGTCGCCGCTGAATGTGTTGCATCGAGGGCAACTATCAGAAATGGAATAAAGACAAAGGAGAAAATGATTGCAGATAAAGCACACTCAGAGCGTGAGAGACGTAATATGGTGCAAAATGGTGGAAATGACCATGTTTTCACATGCACCTACTGTGGGCAAACATTTGCAGCAAGAATTGGCCTTACCAGCCACACTCGCCACCGCCATGGATCGTAGTTATTAAGCCTTTTTGAAGCACAATGTACCAAACTATCGTCTGTCAAGACGGAAAGGTGCCAATGAAATGCTAAAGAAGTTGTGACACTCTTGCCTACATGACGATGTACTTACACCCAGACTGTGAAATGTAAAGATTGATACTCACATTCAAACTGAGAGCTTTGAAATATGATACTCACATCCAAACTGAGAGATATGAAATATGATACTCAGATCCACGGTGAGCGATGTGGATATTGAAACTTACCTTCTGTTTGAGAGATGGGACATGTAATACTGCACCCAAACTGTAAACTGTTAAGATTGATACGTATATTCAAACTGAGTGATGTACAATGTGATACGTGATACTTAGATCCAAATTAAGAGATGTGAAATGCTATACATACACGCATATTCAGTGAGGTGAAATGGACACCTATATCCAACTTGAGTGATGTTAAATCTGTTACTTTACCCAAACTGTGAAATGTGAAGATTAATACGTACATCCAAACAGAGTGATGTGAAATGTGATACTTGTATCCAAATTGAGAGATGTGATAATTATATCAAAATTGTGAGATGATAAGTGTAATACTTACATCCAACATGAGAGATGTGAAATTTGATTGTTGTGTAGCAAGTGAGGGTGGAAGAGAAGTGAAGTGTTTATACGTGCAGTCAATGTATACGCCATAACAGTCACATTCCTGCAAACAGAAATATAACAGTCACATTCCTGCAAACACAAATATAACAGTCACATTCCTGCAAACACAAATATAACAGTCACATTCCTGCAAACACAAATATAACAGTCACATTCCTGCAAACACAAATATAGCAGTCACATTCCTGCAAACAGAAATATAACAGTCACATTCCTGCAAACACAAATATAACAGTCACATTCCTGCAAACACAAATATAACAGTCACATTCATTTAATGACACATATAACAGTCACAATTCTGCAAATACACATACATATCAATACATTCTTCTCAAGTGAGTCAGTGGCAAACACAATGCAGTCTTGGATCAAACGCCGTACACAATCAAATGAATACAATAATATAAATGTCCATTCCCTGAGAAGTGACACTGCGGAAGATGCCAGGAAACAAAACAAACAACACGATGACTCCAGTGTGGCGATATTCCGTCCTTCTGTCCAAATGGGAGGTCACAATTGGCGATATATTATCCTTTGGCTCTGAAGCAGTTAATATCCTGATTTCACTAAGGGCATACTTTTATATGCAGACGTAATGACTTCCTCAGCTGTATATCCCACATCTTATCTTACCCAGCACTAATGGCTTCCTGGTATATGCCAGGCATAATGTCTCTCTCGGTTGTATACACCACATCTTACCTAGCACTACGGACATCCTAGTATCTCATCTCATTTCATCTCATCTCATCTCATCTCATTTCATCTCATCTCATTTCATCTCATCTCATCTCATCATGTTCCTCTTGTACCTTGCGGTGTCGAGGTGAAGTATAAACATCGTGAGAGTGCCCGGTTATGGGCTTCATATATGGATATTCCCATGAACTCTGCTATTCCCTCAGTCCAACGTTTACGTGGTCGGCCTTTTCCTCTGTTTCCATCTGGTCTGTACATTATTGCTTGTTGTGGTATGCTGTTGACTGGTAACCTACTTGCATGGCCAAACCATTTGACGTGTTGCTTTCTAATAAAATCTAGTGTTGCTATAACCCCCACTTTAGTTCTGATTTCTTTTTTTTCTGATCTTTTGTCCTCTTGATACGTTGAGTATTCTTCTCAGGAACCTCATTTCTGTTGTTGTGATTTTTCTGTTCTCTGTTTCTGTCATTGTCCAGGTTTGGCATTGGTAGCACAGAGTTGGTAGGAAGATTGTGTTGTAAAGTGCTTTCTTAGTAGTTATTGATACATGTTTGTTCTTTAGTATTGGTGCTATTTGTCCGAGTTAGTTTGCTTTATTGCATATATTTTCTATCTCGTCTTCTGATCTGCCATTTGATGATATTATACTTCTTTAGATACTTGAAACTCTTTACTTGTTTCAAGGGATGCTAGTTTAGGAAATTGTGGCTTTTTCTTCTTTAGTTATAGCCATTATCTCTGTTTTGCTTGTGCTAATTTTCGTGTTATGTTCCCTACACATATCGTTTAGACTATTCATGTGGTCTTGTAATTCAGCTTCTGATTTTGCTATTAGTGCTTGGTCGTCCGCAAACAGGAATTCTCTAATGGTTAGATTTGCAGATGTTTTTTCTTCTGTGTTCTTGTTATGCGGTATTCTTGTGGTCTCTGCTTGGCTGGTTTCTTTACATATGTTGTCTATATATGTTATGAACAAGAGAGGGGGCAGGAAACAACCTTGTCGTACTCCAGATCTTATGGTGAAGGGTTCTGAGTGTCCTTCAGTTGCTCTCAATATGCATTCACTGTTGTATAAGATTCTACATAGGTTTGTTAGATGTGTACTCACCCCATAATGTTTCAGGATTTCCCACAGCTTATTTCTATGTACTCAATCAAATGCCTTTTCTTGGTCGACAAAGGCTAAGTAGAGTGTTTCATTCAATTCGATTGATTTTTCTATACGTTGTCCAAGAGCAAAAAGGGCATCTGTGCATCCTCTGTTTTTCCTAAATCCAAGTTGTGTTTCGCTTTGCTGGTGTTCTATAGTAGTTCGTAATCTTTTCTCAAGAAGTTTGCGAAATATTTGCCCAGTGTGACTCAATAGTGAAATGATTCTGTATTGTGTGCAATCTCTGTTGCTGCCTGTGATTGTCAAAATTGGGATAATTATAGCGTTTCCCCAGTCTCGTGGTGTCTGTTATTCTAACCAAACATGGTTGAATAGCCATGCTGTTCCGACGTCTCTTGCTGCTTTAATTAGTTCATTTGGTATTTCATCTTGTCCCGGTGATTTGTTCAACGGGGCTAATCTGGTGGCTTCTTTAATTTCTTCTTTTAGTATGTCTGGATCTAGTTCTAATGTCTCCCTCTGTTGTATACCCCACATCTTACCTAGCACCAGTTACCCCCAAGTGGACTCACTGTATTCACGGTTTATTTCTAATCAATGATCAATTAAACCGGCTGTGTGGCTAAGGGGTTAGAGACACAATTCGTAATCCCGCATACCAGGTTTGAAACAGATATGCGCGCGATATTGAAGCAGACTGACTTGTGTTGTTTCCCATACAAAGGTTAGAGTGCCGGTCTTTCAGAAAGCAATGACAATCTACTGAACGTAGACAGCCAAACAACACTGAGGTTGACTGCCACGTCCAGTAAAGAATATGCAACTCATTCTTATCATTTCAAGCGTCAATAAACGTGTACTATCTTAGCTCCTTAGTCAACAACATTGGGAGCTGTTAAAATGGCATTACACGCACAGTGGCCATGGCAATGCACAGATTCAACAGTACAGTGCAAACCGCTTACGGCGATGTAGGATGTGGCAATTGTATGTTGTAGAGAACCATATTGTATTGTACGTTGTAAGTATGTTACTATATACTTGAACTCTTGTAAGATGAATTTCTTATATGGAGAACTATTCTTGGGTCCCAGGTGAGTAAGTCTTATTAGGTCTGCATTGTATTACAAACCCATGACAAAACACCAGCCAACAGGTTGGAGTGAAATGTTTGAGGACATGCATCTTTCATGTGCCAACATGTGGATGTGAATCATGGACAATGTCGCAATGACTAAAGACGACAACCAAGGCGCGTGAGCTCAGATGTCACAGAACTGTTCTGAGAATATCCTGGGTGGAGAAGTCTCCACATACAGACATTCTAAACGACTTCAACATTTAAGACAGCGGGATCTCTAGCACGATGTCAGGAAAACTGTGGTCATATTATGAGTATCTGTCACCGTGGCCTGGAGAGAGAGAACCAATGACCAAGTCTCATGAGTAACTGTCACCGTGGCCTGGAGAGAACCAATGACCAAGTCTCATGAGTAACTGTCACCGTGGCCTGGAGAGAACCAATGACCAAGTCTCATGAGTAATTGTCACCGTGGCTTGGAGAGAGAACCAATGACCAAGTCTCATGAGTAACTGTCACCGTGGCTTCGAGAGATTCAATGAACAAGTCTCATGAGTAACTGTCACCGTGGCTTCGAGAGATTCAATGACCAAGTCTCATGAGTAACTGTCACCGTGGCTTGGAGAGAGAGCCAATGACCAAGTCTCATGAGTAACTGTCACCGTGGCTTCGAGAGATTCAATGACCAAGTCTCATGAGTAACTGTCACCGTGGCTTGGAGAGAGAACCAATGACTAAGTCTCATGAGTAACTGTCACCGTGGCTTGGAGAGAGAACTAATGACCAAGTCTCATGAGTAACTGTCACCGTGGCTTCGAGAGATTCAATGACCAAGTCTCATGAGTAACTGTCACCGTGGCTTGGAGAGAGAGCCAATGACCAAGTCTCATGAGTAACTGTCACCGTGGCTTCGAGAGATTCAATGACCAAGTCTCATGAGTAACTGGCACCGTGGCTTCGAGAGATTCAATGACCAAGTCTCATGAGTAACTGTCACCGTGGCTTGGAGAGAGAGCCAATGACCAAGTCTCATGAGTAACTGTCACCGTGGCTTCGAGAGATACAATGACCAAGTCTCATGAGTAACTGTCACCGTGGCTTCGAGAGATTCAATGACCAAGTCTCATGAGTAACTGTCACCGTGGCTTGGAGAGAGAGCCAATGACCAAGTCTCATGAGTAACTGTCACTGTGGCTTAGAGAGAGAACCAATGACCAAGTGTCATGAGTAACTGTCACCGTGGCCTGGAGAGAACCAATGACCAAGTCTCATGAGTAACTGTCACCGTGGCCTGGAGAGAACCAATGACCAAGTGTCATGAGTAACTGTCACCGTGGCCTGGAGAGAACCAATGACCAAGTCTCATGAGTAACTGTCACCGTGGCCTGGAGAGAACCAATGACCAAGTGTCATGAGTAACTGTCACCGTGGCCTGGAGAGAGAGCCAATGACCAAGTGTCATGAGTAACTGTCACCGTGGCCTGGAGAGAACCAATGACCACGTCTTATAAGAAACAGATGAAAACCGTAAACAGTTAAGAGACATTACACATAGACGGTCAATATCTTTAGGGTACAGTATGAGAATAAATAAACTGGAGAACTTGGTGAAAACTGGCTCAACTGAGAAGCAAAAAACAAGAGGAAGGCAGAGACGTAAATACCTGGAGGGCTTTGCCACGTGGTATGGTCGATACAAGAACACAGAGCTTATCCAAATCACTGGTGATCGCGTGAGATTGCGAAACATGACCAGCCACACTTATCGGCATAGCACATGATGATGATGTTGTCTACCTTGAGAACTCGTGCACCCTCATCACTTTCACGGATACAATGCTATTTCCCCTCATCTCTCTCACAGAACTAAATGGAAGTTATCACCTGGTAAATACAGTGATCTTGCCCCAGCGAAGACAAGAAGAATCCAGCGACCAGGAGCAGTGTCAGTTGGTCTGCTTGACCCATGTTAGAGACAGCAGCAAATCTGTCGATGAGAAATTGTATTCATTGAGTTAATAACCTCAGCAACTTCTACTGCTGTAATTATGTTGCTAATATATACATATACTATGTTGCTAATATATGCATATACTATGTTGCTAATATATGCATATACTATGTTGCTAATATATACATAAACTATGTTGCTAATATATACATAAACTATGTTGCTAATATATAAGTATACTATGTTGCTAATATATACGTATATTATGTTGCTAATTTTTACATAAACTATGTTGCTAATATATACATATACTATGTTGCTAATATATACATATACTATGTTGCTAATATATACGTATATTATGTTGCTAATATACACATAAACTATGTTGCTAATATATACATATACTATGTTGCTAATATATACATTAACTATGTTGCTAATATATACATATACTATGTTGCTAATATATACGTATACTATGTTGCTAATATATCCATATACTATGTTGCTAATATATACGTATATTATGTTGCTAATATACACATAAACTATGTTGCTAATATATACATAAACTATGTTGCTAATATATACATATACTATGTTGCTATCATATACATAAACTATGTTGCTAATATATACATATACTATGTTGCTAATATATACGTATACTATGTTGCTAATATATCCATATACTATGTTGCTAATATATACGTATATTATGTTAGTAAGGTCATAATACAACCTTACACTGAAATTATCCGATTACACCACACACGAAACTGTCCTGTATTAAAACCCAGAGTTTGTAGTCTTCACAAACCAGAAACTAGTATTGCTACATAAAGTCTATAATGACACCGATATGTGCTGTATTCAAGCTGTTGTGTGTAGACACTATCAACTGAAAACAATTCTTCCCAAAATGTCAGCAAATAATATTGCGGTATATGTAATCTCTTATCAGCTCACGATTTATACGTGTGCTGTACCTTAATTAAACAATACAGATTAAAACATGTTTTCATTGTTTTCACTGATTCATTGTAAGATGACCTCCCATTAGGACAGAAGGACGATATATCGCCATCCTCTGGACATCGTGTTATTTGTTTTGTTTCGAGGGTTCTTCCGCTATTTCATTGTCCAATGAACGGGAATTTCCATGATAATACTTATGCATCTGATTTTGTACCATGTCCAAACTTATTTTTTTGCGCGCACTGAATCAGTTAAGTTGCATGTGCCGTTGCAGGACTGTAGAAAGGTCATGCACACTGTTCTGAATTAAAGAGGTTTTTATGTTAGCGCCTCTTCTCTTGTCCTGTGTCCCCTTTTGGGGTTTAGGTCCTCAATCAACTCACAATAAGCACTGCTATCCTTCTTTATCCCACACAGCTCCACCCATGTCAGCATAATTAATTTATCTTTCTACTGCTCTGTGCATTTTATGTTTTCCTCTATTTATTTTACCATGTGGATTCCAGACAAAGGTCTTTTTAGGTATTCTATTCTCATGTTTCTTTAAAAGCCCCTCAAGCCTCCCGTATTCTAGTTCTATTTCTAGTTCCCGCGACTACCCAGGTTGGTGTATGACACTGTCTCGTGCAGTGAGGTGTCCAATAGCACGGGCTTGGACCAGATCATGGAGAGGGTGATATTTACCAGGATTTCGGTGAGACTGCTACACACATAACATACATACATGTACACCCACTAACGCACCACACACACATATACACACACACCCACCACACGTACATCCACAAACATGTACACACAAATACAATACACACACCACGCGCACACATACGTACACCCACAAACACAATGCATACATACACACACCACACCCACAAACACGTACACCCACAAATCAAATCAAATCAAATCTAATCACATCAACTTTATTTTAAATGGGCCATACATTGGGCACGCAGGCCCGTCTTACATTCGGCCCTTCCAATCACTCATCTTTCGTTCATCAAGAGCATTGTACATTCACATAAGAAGAAAACAAAACATTGTGAAATGAATGTTGTAAAACATAAACAAGGCAAATTACCATGTTATGAGTCCCATCTACCACCTACCTACACATCACCCACCAACACATCACCCCACCCATACACGCCCCCACCCACACACACACACACACCCAAAGACACATACATACCCCACCAACCGACACATCCCCCTCCCGCACATCCCCAACCCACACACACTGCCCTCACTTGTTCCCCCAACCCAAACACACTCGTAACCCACACAAACACCCCCCACCAACCCACACATCCCGCGCCCACCCACATACACATCCTAACCCACACACCCATCCCCCATCCACACATCTTCTCCCCACCCACACCTCCAACAACCCATTCCCCAACCACACCTCCATCGACCACATATTCCCCATCCACGCACACATATTCCCCACCAACCCACACATCGCAATTCCACTCACTCATCCCCAAACCACATCACCACCGACTGACATCTGCCTACCCACGAACACACATCTCCATAACCACCTATAACCCCCAATCCACACACACACACACCACCATCCACACATACGTTCTCCACCCACCCACACATGCCCTAACCCACATCCCTAACCACAAACATCCCCCACCACATACACCCCCACCTGCACATCACACAATCCCCTACCAGACAATATTCCCAACCCACGCACCACACACACACATATCCCTCACCCACACATCCCACACCCACATACCACCACATATCCCCGACCTACACACCACACACATATCCCCCACCCACATACAAAACAATATCCCCACCCAGACCCACACAAATCCCCCCACACACTACACACATATGCCAAACCAACACACCACAACCTCTCCCCACCCACACACACATTCCTCACCCATCCACCAAAACACACTCACTCACTCACCCACACATCCTCCACTACGCACCCACACATCCCTAACCACCCACCCCCAACCAAACATCTCTCGATCACAATCGAGATATCACATGAGATATCACAAACACAATTCACATATTATACCTACACACGTACATCCACAAACAAGTACACACACATACACACAAACACGTACACCCATAAACACAATACACACCACACACACACTCACTCACACACGTACACCCACGGGCTTCACCAGGCTATCAGATTGCGGGAAAGATGAGAACCACGTGATCGCCGAGTTCTGTTTCTGACCTGTAGACGAATAGTACAATCGTATACTGTAGAGAGGTCAGCATGGCCCAATAGGAGCGCTCGATTTTAAACTTCCGGTGTGCTAATGCTGAGGTAGCAGAATCAACCTCGGTAACAGTGGGACTAAAATGTTAACTTCTCGTCCTTGACTTGGGGACGTAACTTACAAGTACCCCAGAAGTCGCGTGATTTCAAGGGACACTGGCAACAGGGAAAGCTAATCACAGGCAACATCAGTCCAGTACACCAGAAGTTGTAGCACGTCTATAGGCTACGCTTAAGCCAGGTAAACAAAAAAACGTAGCGAAGTATCGATCCGATTTCTCCAAAATTGCAGGTGATTACTTCTTATAGCCCACAAGGTGTTGTTCTGATGATCATGTCAGTCCAGAGCCTTCTGTCACGTCTACTGCCAGTCATGTCAGTCCAGAGCCTTCTGTTACGTCTACGGCCGGTAATGTCTGGTGCTCACGTTCCTCCATTCCATGATATCAAACCGATCAATGTCTTCTTTCTTGGTCCGGGATAACAGTTCTGGTTACTGCATAGATGATAGGAACTTCTAATCCTTTGTCTATATTGTCTACCGGTGGTACCTGGCTACTGTCTCCATCCTCTGTTGACTCAGACGGACAGACCGACTGTGTGTTGTGGCATTGGTATATTAGTAATTAATATACGTGATAAGTATAGCTATTTTGCTAATTATTCTTCACACTCACACCCTACCTCATTATATAGTAAGTCATGGCATCCGGTAAACTTAATATTGCGGAAGTACGGGATACAGGCAGAACGTTGGGCCTGGAAGGAGCGGAGTTACTGAGGTATGTACAGAAAGTTGAAAGAAACTTCCAACAAGCGGAGCGAGATAGGAAGAAGGAGAACAGGAGTTGAAGAGACTTGCATTCGAGGAAGAGAACAAGAGAGTTGCGTTAGAACAAGAGAACCAGAGACTTGCTTTAGAGCAAGAAGCTAAGAAACTGGAGTTAGAGCAAGAAGCCAAGGAACTCGGGTGACGGAAGAAAGAGGGATGGTCAGGAACGACGAGTATCCCCCTTCAGATGACCACTAAGCCATCAGCAGATACCTAAACGCTAATATAGGGAATGTTGAGAGTGAGGAAGAATGAGTGTTGTATAAATAGGTTCCGGATGTCACTCGTGCTGTTATGACCTGACCTGGTCAAGCTGGAACCTAGGTCTTCCAAGACGAAGCTGGTCAAGGTGCTGCCTGACAGATGATGGTCCAGTTCCCTCATGTCTTCTCTAGACCCTAGAGAAGAACATGAAGGTCAGGTAGAACCATGCTCTGCAGAACATGGTCAGGTAGACCATAGGTAATATGTCTACCAAATGCTGATGGCTTGTTGGTCCCGTTAATTTGTCATGTACCCAGGGGCTGTTGCAGGGTTCTTTCGCAGATCCTCTCCTTACAGGATCGGCCTTCGAGTGTTAACTGATGACGCCTATGACGGGTATGTGAAGGAGGACATGGCCAGCGACCGACACCAGTGACGATATAGAATTCCCTACGTTGGATCAGCGCAATAGACTCCAGCCTCCGAAGTCCCCTTCAGTAATACTGCAGCCGGTCGGAAGGTCCAACCATCAAATCAATAGTCACTATCCCAACATCTGAGTAAAACATTTCTAGCGTTACACACACGGTATGGCACCTCTACTTTACTGCCAGGGTAAGCGGGGGCAGAATATGACATGATCATGTATGCTATGAGCTGTTAGTTCCTGGGTGAAAGTTCATCATCTAAAGCTGTGGGAGGCAACACTTTGAACCAGTGGTTGCCTAAGATTCAGACTTTGCTCATGTGATAAAGCTAATGTCTACAAGGTAGGTCAAACGAGTGACCCACCAAGGTTGGACATTTACTAGAACGAAATCTACCTATTCTAGTAGTCTACCATGGCTACAACGGGGACTTGAACTTTGTTTCCGAAGTGACATCTACCCTACCAAGAAGTATCGCAAAGTCACACTGTCACAGGAGGATCCTAGGAGATCCGGTGAGATAACTTGGACGATCAAACGGACAGACAACGACGGGATCCTCCCGAGGATGAAAGCTCTGATTTGAAGCTGCTGATCCTTCTGTCTCTATCTAGCTGCTATATATACTGCCTTGGTCTCAACCGGTCCTATCATGTGCTATTATGTATAATACATTGATTTTTGATTGTCCTATCATGCACTATTATGCATAATACATTGATTGTTGATTGTCCTATCATGCACTATTATGTATAATACATTGATTGTTGATTATCCTATCATGTACTATTATGTATAATACATTGATTGTTGATTGTCCTATCATGCACTATTATGAATAATACATTGATTGTTGATTATCCTATCATGTACTATTATGTATAATACATTGATTGTTGATTGTCCTATCATGCACTATTATGAATAATACATTGATTGTTGATTATCCTATCATGTACTATTATGTATAATATATTGATTGTTGATTGTCCTGTCATGTACTATTATGTATAATACATTGATTGTTGATTGTCCTATCATGTACTATTTTGAATAATACATTGATTGTTGATTGTCCTATCATGTACTATTATGTATAATACATTGATTGTTGGTTGTCCTATCATGCACTGTTATGTATAATACATTGATTGTTGATTGTCCTATCATGCACTATTATGTATAATACATTGATTGTTGATTGTCCTATCATGTACTATTATGTATAATACATTGATTGTTGATTGTCCTATCATGCACTATTATGTATAATACATTGATTGTTGATTGTCCTATCATGCACTATTATGTATAATACATTGATTGTTGATTGTCCTATAATGTACTATTATGTATAATACATTGATTGTTGATTGTCCTATCATGCACTATTATGCATAATACATTGATTGTTGATTGTCCTATCATGCACTATTATGTATAATACATTGATTGTTGATTATCCTATCATGTACTATTATGTATAATACATTGATTGTTGATTGTCCTATCATGCACTATTATGAATAATACATTGATTGTTGATTATCCTATCATGTACTATTATGTATAATACATTGATTGTTGATTGTCCTATCATGCACTATTATGAATAATACATTGATTGTTGATTATCCTATCATGTACTATTATGTATAATATATTGATTGTTGATTGTCCTGTCATGTACTATTATGTATAATACATTGATTGTTGATTGTCCTATCATGTACTATTTTGAATAATACATTGATTGTTGATTGTCCTATCATGTACTATTATGTATAATACATTGATTGTTGGTTGTCCTATCATGCACTGTTATGTATAATACATTGATTGTTGATTGTCCTATCATGCACTATTATGTATAATACATTGATTGTTGATTGTCCTATCATGTACTATTATGTATAATACATTGATTGTTGATTGTCCTATCATGCACTATTATGTATAATACATTGATTGTTGATTGTCCTATCATGCACTATTATGTATAATACATTGATTGTTGATTGTCCTATAATGTACTATTATGTATAATACATTGATTGTTGATTGTCCTATCATGTACTATTATGTATAATACATTGATTGTTGATTGTCCTATCATGTACTATTATGTATAATACATTGATTGTTGATTGTCCTATCATGCACTATTATGTATAATACATTGATTGTTGATTGTCCTATCATGTACTATTATGTATAATACATTGATTGTTGATTGTCCTATCATGCACTATTATGTATATTACATTGATTGTTGATTGTCCTATCATGCACTATTATGTATAATACATTGATTGTTGATTGTCCTATCATGCACTATTATGTATAATACATTGATTGTTGATTGTCCTATCATGCACTATTATGTATAATACATTGATTGTTGATTGTCCTATCATGTACTATTATGTATAATACATTGATTGTTGGTTGTCCTATCATGTACTATTATGTATAATACATTGATTGTTGATTGTCCTATCATGTACTATTATGTATAATACATTGATTGTTGGTTGTCCTATCATGTACTATTATGTATAATACATTGATTGTTGATTGTCCTATCATGTACTATTATGTATAATACATTGATTGTTGATTGTCCTATCATGCACTATTATGTATAATACATTGATTGTTGATTGTCCTATCATGCACTATTATGTATAATACATTGATTGTTGATTGTTATCATGTACTATTATGTATAATACATTGATTGTTGATTGTCCTATCATGTACTATTATGTATAATACATTGATTGTTGATTGTCCTATCATGCACTATTATGTATAATACATTGATTGTTGATTGTCCTATCATGCACTATTATGTATAATACATTGATTGTTGATTGTCCTATCATGTACTATTATGTATAATACATTGATTGTTGGTTGTCCTATCATGCACTGTTATGTATAATACATTGATTGTTGATTGTCCTATCATGCACTATTATGTATAATACATTGATTGTTGATTGTCCTATCATGTACTATTATGTATAATACATTGATTGTTGATTGTCCTATCATGTACTATTTTGAATAATACATTGATTGTTGATTGTCCTATCATGTACTATTATGTATAATACATTGATTGTTGGTTGTCCTATCATGCACTGTTATGTATAATACATTGATTGTTGATTGTCCTATCATGCACTATTATGTATAATACATTGATTGTTGATTGTCCTATCATGTACTATTATGTATAATACATTGATTGTTGATTGTCCTATCATGTACTATTATGTATAATACATTGATTGTTGATTGTCCTATCATGCACTATTATGTATAATACATTGATTGTTGATTGTCCTATCATGCACTATTATGTATAATACATTGATTGTTGATAGTCCTATCATGCACTATTATGTATAATACATTGATTGTTGATTGTCCTATCATGCACTATTATGTATAATACATTGATTGTTGATTGTCCTATCATGTACTATTATGTATAATACATTGATTGTTGATTGTCCTATCATGCACTATTATGTATAATACATTGATTGTTGATTGTCCTATCATGCACTATTATGTATAATACATTGATTGTTGATTGTCCTATCATGCACTATTATGTATAATACATTGATTGTTGATTGTCCTATCATGTACTATTATGTATAATACATTGATTGTTGATTGTCCTATCATGCACTATTATGTATAATACATTGATTGTTGATTGTCCTATCATGCACTATTATGTATAATACATTGATTGTTGATTGTCCTATAATGTACTATTATGTATAATACATTGATTGTTGATTGTCCTATCATGTACTATTATGTATAATACATTGATTGTTGATTGTCCTATCATGTACTATTATGTATAATACATTGATTGTTGATTGTCCTATCATGCACTATTATGTATAATACATTGATTGTTGATTGTCCTATCATGTACTATTATGTATAATACATTGATTGTTGATTGTCCTATCATGCACTATTATGTATATTACATTGATTGTTGATTGTCCTATCATGCACTATTATGTATAATACATTGATTGTTGATTGTCCTATCATGCACTATTATGTATAATACATTGATTGTTGATTGTCCTATCATGCACTATTATGTATAATACATTGATTGTTGATTGTCCTATCATGTACTATTATGTATAATACATTGATTGTTGGTTGTCCTATCATGTACTATTATGTATAATACATTGATTGTTGATTGTCCTATCATGTACTATTATGTATAATACATTGATTGTTGATTGTCCTATCATGCACTATTATGTATAATACATTGATTGTTGATTGTCCTATCATGCACTATTATGTATAATACATTGATTGTTGATTGTTATCATGTACTATTATGTATAATACATTGATTGTTGATTGTCCTATCATGTACTATTATGTATAATACATTGATTGTTGATTGTCCTATCATGCACTATTATGTATAATACATTGATTGTTGATTGTCCTATCATGCACTATTATGTATAATACATTGATTGTTGATTGTCCTATCATGTACTATTATGTATAATACATTGATTGTTGGTTAATATGCCTGTACCAGAGTTGAGTTATGGGGTCTGGATTGAACCCCCAGAGTTCTTGGTCTCTAGGTTGAGTGAGTGAGCGAAAACAGAGTCCAGGGACCTGAGGGGTAGGGGGACCAACTACACCTGTTTCTTGACCAGAACTTATCTTGAATGTTAAAGAGTGACGTCTCACTGGGTACACATGTGGCAACTCACTGGGTACACATGTGACAACTCACTGGACGAATATGTGACAACTCAATGTTCACACATGTGACAACTCACTGGGCACGCATGTGAAAACTCACTGGGTACACATGTGACAACTCACTGGGCACGCATGTGACACCTCGCTGGACACGCATGTGACAACTTACTGGGTACACATGTAGTGGGGATCTGGACCACAGATCCAGATAGTTCAAATAACATTGAAGTTATGTAATGTTTGTCATCACTATCAATATGTTATATGATTTCATCATCATCATCTTGAAAAACATCAGATGTATAATCATAATTATAGCCAATAAATGTTGTAGTTTATTGTAACTCATAGTTCTGTCGTTATATTTTTAATTCCAATTGTGCATACGTGTTGTGTGTGTTACATTGGTGGGGGTTCACTTAGACACCAAGGAAGGGAGCAGTCAGGGAGAAAAACCTGTACTGGGATAGTTGTCAATTACACTTCAATTTAGACTTAAAAATCTATCCTAGCTAACCTTCTCTTTCCCATTCCTTGGCGAATATTCAGCACAGTTCATTTCAATTTTGTAACGAGCCACTTGGAGCTGTATGTTGGATATTCAGGGCTTAATCTGTAGTTCAGCCATATAGAATTTGTCCCTAGTCAGTTTCTGACTATTTGGGGTTGCTCGCCACTGAATAATACTTTCATCTAGGCGGTGGCGCACCCCGACTTCTGACTTTGTTTTCTCATGTGAATGTATCATGCGTAATATGCATTGTTTATGCTTACAAAATCAATTTGACAATGTTTTTTCCCCTATGTTAATGTAACATGCACATTTGGTGAATGAAAGATGAGTGATTGAAAGGGCCGAATGTAAGACGGGCTTGCGTGCCCAATTTGTTACCCTTTTAAAATAAAGTTTGTTCGTTCGTTCGTTCATTCGTTCGTTCACTGGGCACACATGTAACAACTCACTGGACACAAATTTGACACCTAACTGGGTCACACATGTGACAATTCACTAGGCACACATGTGACACTCAATAGACATAATTACAATATTATAGATGTCTTTAGATTTGACATTCATAGTGCGGCTTGCTCGGTTCTGCCAGCTGTTGTGTAGATTGGAGAGAACGATACAAGACTGCTACAGTTCTGTTCAGTGATATTACCCCCGCTGACAAGTAATTGTATTCGTGCACCATCTATTATATATTCTCGTGAGTGGCGGAACCATGTGCGGTTTATCTGTTCAAAAGATCAGAGGTTATGCAAACAGCTATGGTGGAATGTGTGGACACTGTATTACGATCTTTTCGCAGCAAAGAACGGTAGCATATGTTTGTCAGCTAGTGTGTGAACGAATGTATTCTCTTGCAACTGGTTGAGAAGAAAAGTAATGGCAAGGGGGGGGGGGGGGGACACAGCAACAGACAGACAAACAGACGGATAGGCAGACAGACAGACAAACATAACAACAGACAAAATAAGAAGTAGTGACACCAAGACGGTCTTCTTATAGAAATGTACAATACGTTACGTTGCTGTTTTCTTGTTGATGTTCAAGACCCGAAATCAGTAGGTCAGTAAATCAGTCGTTACACTCACAAAGAAAGGCAATCATTAAGTCAGTAAATCAGTCGTTACACTCACAAAGAAAGGCAATCATTAAGTCAGTAAATCAGTTGTTACACTCACAAAGAAAGGCAATCAGTAAGTCAGTAAATCAGTCGTTACACTCACAAAGAAAGGCAATCATTAAGTCAGTAAATCAGTTGTTACACTCACAAAGAAAGGCAATCAGTAAGTCAGTAAATCAGTCGTTACACTCACAAAGAAAGGCAATCATTAAGTCAGTAAATCAGTCGTTACAATCACAAAGAAAGGCAATCCATTGCAAACATCATCATCGTGTACGATGTCGATAAACGTGGGCGGTCATTGTTCGCCAACGGACAAGATCACCAGAGTCGTGGATCTGTCCTGTGTTCTTGTCTCCATTAACCCATTCCATCATGCCAGCCAAATGTTTTTTTCTATCTGCCTTCTTTTCCCTGTAATTCTGTCAGTTGTCACTAAGTTTTCCAGTTTTGTTATCCTCAAAATGTGCACACAGTATCTTGACTGCCTCTGTCTAAGTTGTCGAAACATCTTACGGTTTTCATTTCTTTCTTGTAGGACTTGCTCATTAGTTTTTATGTCTGTTCATGGTATTCTTTGGCTTTTCTTTAGAAACCACATGCCTACTGACATTATGTGTTTCCTAGTGTTTCTGCTCATTGTCCACTCTTCACAGTCCATCACTCTTTTTTTTATTGCATTTGGCATCTTGTTATTGGTCAGTACGATTGTAAATTTGAAGAAGGTTAAAATAAATTCCCACAGAGTAGCTATTGGACATATGTAATTTACTGGACAATTTTACGTTCGGTAGTTTGCCATTGCTTTCTGACCGAGGAGTCAACGTTAAGTCCAGTTGACCGGCTTATGAAATGAACTCATTACACCCCCCCCACCCCCCCCCCCCCACGACAACATATTAAGTTTAAGCGCCGTAAAAGTAAACCTCTCGGCAACGTCGGTCTCGGTATTAAGGACTAAGGATGTGTATCTACTGATATCACAAGCCCCTGCTTCCTCCCCTCTCCTCCCCACAAATCCTGATCTCGTGGATAGTGAGAATTCACTTGATTTGAGCTCAGAAACAACATCACTGCACTCCACACATTCCCATACGAGCTCCGTCCCCTCGTTGAATAGCCAGTGAAGAGTCACGTTGCTAATAGTACATACTGTCATCTGATCGAAAGTTCTCCTGGTTTTCTCTCTCAGTTTTGAGATTAATGGATAGGGAAAACGGACGCTTAACTTTAACAGTTAATGTGTACAATAGGAGGACCCGTGTGCAAGTTATACACAATAAAAATCCCACTGAACGTTGCTTAGAACTCACTGGAGAAACACGGTGGCTCAGTGGCTGATGCCGTTGGTCACCGGTTCGATTCTCCGATACGTGATTGTAAAAGAATATAACCCTCGCTCTCAGGTCGACTCCGGATAAAATGGTGATTAGAAACATGCCGTGGGATGTAAAGATGGACGGCGTGTTGTGGACATCGTCATCAGATTGGTGGACACATTGTCAGACCAGCACCATATACAATACACGGCCTTGTACGCGTCGCATCCTAGCAACAGTTTGAACACCGATATATGCGGACAGTTTCTTAAATCAACTCTGATTTTATTGCTTCCAAATAAATGTCAAGCTCCAGCTGTGCATGCATTTCCAGAGCACATTAACACAGAAATGTAACATATGCGTCGGCAAAATAACTGTTGTAATTACAAAACGTGACTCTTTTTTATTGGTTGGTTTGTGTGTTCAAGACTATATAAACAAGGCAATTGAACCAGAAGAGATAATCCAGCTGCCGGTTGATCAACAACGGACAACACTAGCATTCTGATCAGGGAATCTGATTACCAACAAGTCTACCACGCTGCAAACAGTGACCGTGATCACCAACATGAAAGTCGTATTCTGTGTGCTGTTGTTGGGTTTTCTCTGCCTGCAGGCTTTAGGGCAAGACCGTCGTAAGTTGCACAGTCAGTCATTTGTATTGTATTGTATGTACAGGATCTGTGCAGCATTTAGTGGATGCGCTTACAGTACACGATGAGTATGTTGAGGACAGTGCAAACTGCGATGTTTCGGGTGAAGTTACTTAAATCGCTCGACAAGACGCAGACTGATAATATCAATTCCTACTCGGTCTCCGATTGTTAAGTTG
Source organism: Cepaea hortensis (assembly GCA_963921405.1). Lineage (NCBI taxonomy): Eukaryota > Metazoa > Mollusca > Gastropoda > Stylommatophora > Helicidae > Cepaea > Cepaea hortensis. Next base: position 440,854 of record CAWUFQ010000002.1, on the reverse strand, counting down.
ACAGCTCTCTTCAAGCATCTCATCTTGCAGGTTTGTATTCTTCGTAAGTGTGATTTGGACAATGTCCAAGTTTGACATTGGTAGCATAGGGTTAGTGTGAATATGATATGTATTATCTGTCATTTTGCAAACATAGGTATGTTTTAATGTGTGAGTATTGGTAAATAGTTGACAGATAACCGCAATTGCTTTTTGACATCTTATTTCGATTTCTCTGACTATAGTGCCATCTTCTGTGATCATACTTCCTAAATAATTGAATTATTTAACTTGTTTCAGAGATATGCCATTTATATGTATATTTAGTGGACCAGGAGATCTACTAACCACCATTACTTCAGCTTTTGCTGTATTTACGAGTGTGTTCGCATAAATGAACGTCTATTTGCTGACAATCAGTGCCTGTATTACAGCGATGGGGGAAGCCTACAAAATCATACTAATAATCTCAGTTCAACCTGCAGCAGATACAGTATGAGTATAAACACAGCCAAAACCGAAGTAATCCACATTAGCAGATCGCAGGGCCCACTACGTATACTGATAAATAACACAGCTCTGAAACAACTTAAAGAATTCAAATATCTTGGAAGTATGATCACAGACGATGGCAGATTGGACAGAGAAATCGAACTCAAATGTCCGAAAGCTAGTGCACTTACATATCAACTATCACCTTTACTGAAACATCCGAATATACCCATGTCCGCAAAACGACAGATAATAAACAACATATTCACACCAACCCTATCTTACCAATCGCAAACTTGGACTTTATCTAAATCACACTTTCGCAAAATCAACACTTGCGAGATGAGATGCCTGAGGAGAGCTTTCAACTTAATAATCCGAGACAGATTAAGAAATGATGTTATCAGACAGACAGTGGGATCAACACCGTGTGCCACATTTATTGAAAGACAGAAGATCAAGTGGTTTGGCCATGTTGGTGAATGCAACACCAACAAAATTAAATCAAATCAAATCAACTTTATTTTAAAAGGGTCAGAAACTGGGCACGCAGGCCTGTCTTACATTCGGCCCTTCCAGCAACTACCATCACTGGCCTTAAATCAAAGATCATCTGCGACGAGATCAAGAGGACGCCCAAGAAGAAAATGGATTGACGACATCAAAGGCATTGTATAATCACGCGGAATGACTCCAATGCCGCCCACCGGGCGCTGAAGCGCAAATTATCCCACCCCACGAAGAAGTGGAAGATGATGATGATGATAGTGATGATGATGATGATGATGATGATGATGATGATGATGATGATGATGATGATGATGATGATGATAATGATTCACATTGTATTTGCTGCATGTTGAACTCAACTTATGAATATGATTTTGAAGACTACGCTCATCGCTATAAAACAGGCACTGATCGTTGCAAATAGTTAGTTAGTTAGTCGACAGATACAGATCATCCTCATTGCACATCGAACCATTCAGTCCATAATCGCTCGGATCCCTTCCTCAGCAAATACCACAGCGAGTAGCGGCCAACAACACCAGTTCTGTGTTTGTATATCAATCTTCTTTGGCTTCCTGAGTAGTGTTCTTGTTTTGTCACACCTCTTTTAATTTGCGGTTTTCGCAGTCTGATCATGGTTGTAGATTTACTTTCATCATTTGGTTCTCGCAAAAGTCTTACTTCTCGTAGAGCATTCAGAATTCCAGCCTGGTCCATGGCGCGTCCGCTCTGCATCGTAGCCTCACTTGCGAGCTTGTCAGTCCGCTCATTTCCTTGTACTCACGCATGCCCTGGCACGAAGACGAAACTAATCGTTGCCAGCCGAGACTGCTCCAGAGACTTCAACCACTCTCTTCGTATCCACCCCATCTCTATCTTCTTGAACATGCTCATTGAGTCGCTAAGGAAACATGCCCTTGTGAATGTCTGCCATGTTAATGCTTTACTTACTTCACAATTCTCCCTCCGGCCTGAGCCGGAAAGGCCCATGAGCTTCTCATGCGTCGACGACCGACCCATCTGTGTAAATTACAGCATCACAGTCTAACGAATTCTCGAAAATCAAAGCATGTAGTTTCGCTTACACAGCAGCCGGATTTTCTTGTCTGCATTTCTGTCTAGTTGGATGCAAACTGAAAAGGCCGAACATAAATATGTTGGCACTTCTACCCACTCTTCGCCAGGTTCTAAGTCCTTAAGTAAACACATCTGTTGAAGAATCTCTTCAGCTTGACCCATCCACGACCTTCCTCTTTTTAACATGCTGCCCTACACCTTCATAATTTCACTGTGCAGTGGATGTTGTGTGTTTGCGTTAACTCTGAGGTAGGCATGTGCTCTGCAAATGTGTATTCTGTCTTTAATGGTTGGAAAATCAAGAAGGTAGTGCATCGCCCTGCATGCTGTATCTCTTGTACATCCAAGAATAATGCACAGAGCTTCGTTCTGTATCCTTTCCATCATTTCTATCTGCTTACGGCTGAGAGTCAGGATCGCCATCGCATACTCAAAAACACACATGACCAACCCCTCGTATAGAAGACATAGATGGCGCTGCTCACAGTTTGCTACGCAATCATCCGCATCGGAGATGTAGAACTATTGTTGGTTCTGAAGCCCAACTGACACATCCAAAAACTACTTTCTGTTGGAAGAAGGTTGCAGCGATCCAACTAAGGTGGAAAGGACTTATCTTGAGTTAAGAAGCTGAAGAATTAAAAAAACAATCCTATGGTACTCTGTTATACGCATCCTCAAGATCAATCGCTGCAGCAAAGGTTTCATGCCTGAGTGGAAACCTTCATAGACATCGTGGGCAAACACTGCTGCATTGGTCCAGGTTTCTCTGTTTGAACGGTACCCTCCCATGGTAGATGGGAAACACATTGCCTCTCTAGTTGGCAACCTCTCGTTGCAAATAATAGCTCATGCAATGCGGGCTAATCTATTGTTTCATCTGGAGTAAAGATTTCAACATTTTCTAAATCTATTCTGTCAAGGCTTGCTTCGGTCTATGTAGATATTAAATAACAGGCGAGAGAGCACATGTACATGTCTCACTTATATATTGACTGTGAACATATCTGGTATACATTCGTATGTTCTTATTGCACTTTGGCTAGAGAGGTACATGGCTATAATATTTATTTAGAAATTGTCCTTGTATCCCGTAGTCTTTAAGGATGGTCATTCATATATATATATATATATCTACTCCAGTGGTTCTCAACAGGTTGGGGCTGGGGGGACGGGGGAATTTTATGGTTTTTGTAAGGGGAAAAGGGGGTGGGGGGGTGGCGAGGGATGAAGAATATTTCAAGATCGCGTTAATACAAGATATTGTTTTTCCCTTCATACTTTGCGGTTCTGTACGTCTCACCCTTCTAAAATTCATTTTATAAAGTAAGTACACCCACAAATCACATTTTATGTGGACGTCTAGATTTGTTTTAGTATGTGATTCCATTAATGCGTATACTGTGTAGGAGCGGGGGGATTTTTAGGTAGGAAATACGAAAGGGGAGGGATGACGTTCTGAAAATATGGTGTAGGGGTCACGGGCCAAAAAACGTTGAGAACCACTGATCTGCTTTATGGAAAAGCCTTTTCCTGATCTACCAGCACAATAATCTGCTTGTCACTGTATTCGATGGTTTCTCTCTCCCCCCCCCCCCCCCCCCACATATTTGTCTAAGTGTGAATAGTGCATCATTGCAAGTATCACATTTCCTGCAAGCAAATTGTACTTGGCTTAACTCTTGTTCAACTATGGGTCTAGTCTTTGTTCCAATATTTTAGCCTACATTTTCCCAAAGTGGCTTAGGTGTAACATACCTTTGTATGTTTCGCACTCTCTCATATTGCCCTTCTTTTTTTCCATATTGGTACTATTATTGCCTGTTGCCAATCGCCTGGGAGTTTTTATTCTTCCCATGTTATTTTAAAATGGCTTGTCAGCCAATTAACTCCTGTTTTCCGTAAAGCTTGAACTACTTCTGTGGTTATTCCATCTGGACCCAGTGTTTTGTTTTTAGGACTTTTCTGATACGACTTCTGCAGGTATTATCTTTGGTTCTTGTTGTCCACAGCTTTTAGGCGCAAAAGTGAGGTTTTCTATGTTATCTGTGAGATAAAGTCGTTCTTGAAAGTAAGTATTAACGAAAATCTCATAAACACTATATGTTAGACCGACATTATGCTATCAGTGTCAAACATGGATGTTTTCTGCAACAAGTGAGCGCAAAACTATAACCACAGAGATGAGATGCCTGGGAAAAGCTGCGAGAGTACATGTCAGAGATAGAATTGAGAATGCAGGAATTAGAAGACGATTAGGCCTGAAACCAGTCATGTACTCCATTAAAGAACACCAGATAAAATGGCTTGGTCACATCACAAGAATGTCCTAGTGCCATCTGCCAAATTAAGCCACATTAAATAAATATGACGGATATGAGCAAGGGGAAGACTACGTAAAGGATGGAATGATGATATAATAAAAACCTTAGATAAATGAATACCAACTTGAAAAGAACTTTAGTACAAGCCCATAGATGATCTTTACATAGACCCAAACACTTCACTCAGATGAACGGTAAAAGAAGAAGAAGAAGAAGAAAGAAGAAGAAGAAGAAGAAGAGAAGAAGAAGAAGAAGAAGAAGAAGAAGAAGAAGAAGAAAGAAGAAAGAAGAAGAAGAAGAAGAAGAAGAAGAAGAAGAAGAAGAAGAAGAAGAAGAAGAAGAAGAAAGAAGAAGAAGAAGAAGAAGAAGAAAGAAGAAGAGAAGAAGAAGAAGAAGAAGAAGAAGAAGAAAAAGAAGAAGAAGAAGAAGAAGAAGAAGAAGAAGAAGAAGAAGAAGAAGAAGAAGAAGAAGAAGAAGAAGAAGAAGAAGAAAGAAGAAGAAGAAGAAGAAGAAGAAGAAGAAGAAGAAGAAGAAGAAGAAGAAGAAGAAGAAGAAGAAGAAGAAGAAGAAGAAGAAGAAGAAGAAGAAGAAGAAGAAGAAGAAGAAGAAGAAGAAGAAGAAGAAGAAGAAGAAGAAGAAGAAGAAGAAGAAGAAGAAGAAGAAGAAGAAGAAGAAGAAGAAGAAGAAGAAGAAGAAGAAGAGAAGAAGAAGAAGAAGAAGAAGAAGAAGAAGAAGAAGAAGAAGAAGAAGAAGAAGAAGAGAAGAAGAAGAAGAAGAAGAAGAAGAAGAAGAAGAAGAAGAAGAAGAAGAAGAAGAAGAAGAAGAAGAAGAAGAAGAAGAAGAAGAAGAAGAAGAAGAGAAGAAGAAGAAGAAGAATAGTCCATATAGGAGATCATGGCAGTTTTAGAGTTGGGTATTGCATTGGATGAGCATAGATTGCCAACAGCATAAGACAGCTGGACTCCACTTAGGAATCTTTTCCTTTGTCCAGAGTAAGGAAGATAGGTGTGAAGCTTGCAGCGGATAGGCATGGGCACGTTTGCCAAGGGGCCCCAGCTGTTGATTAATCAACACAGAAGTTGTGCCACCAGCCGATATACGTTAGCGGGGTGTGTAGGAGGGGATCCCAACAGCTGTGGACTTGTCCAGAGTGTGATGATGATTGTCCTCAGTAATCACTTCTCATATGTATGTGCACCTGTCCTAACCTGACACTCTAACGGCTTATTTCTGTTTCAGCGACCTTTTGTAACCTGCCGTCAGACAGTGGAATGTGTCTTGCTTACATGCCTAGATACTATTACAACTCACAGACGGGGACGTGTGAACGGTTTATTTACGGAGGTTGTCAGGGTAACCAGAACCGTTTTGGTACCATCGAAGCATGCCAAGCTACATGCGCCCCTGTGAGCGATGTATAACACAGTCAACATGCAGGACTGTCAGTTGGAATCTACAAGCAAGGACCAGGCTACTGATGTGTTTATGTAACCAATAAACTTGCTGAAGACATCGCCCCTTTCTGTTCGGTTATAGAGAGATTGTCCGTCATTGTTCCTCTATAGAGTTGCGAGTATCCAAGAATATATGATTGCCAATTCATTCTTTATTTCTCACCTCCTCCCACCCCCCCCCCCCCCCCCACCATCCACCGCCCCGCCCTTGAAGAGCCAACTATACATGTTTATTATTGCACATATGCACAGTAATAATTGCTTATCTTGTGTGTATATGTGTGTTGCATGTGTATGTGTGTGTATGTTTGAGTGTGTCGATGTGTTTGCGAGAGAAATGAAAAGTTATTGAAAGATAAAAGTAAGATACAGGGAGAGTAAACTTACAGCGAACTTTATGTTCAAAGAGCCACAAAATGGGCATGTAGGCTCGTTTTACACTCGTCCCCTCCAATCACTTATCTTCTCCTATATCAATGGTCTGCTGTGCTTGTTACATTCACACAGGAAGAAAAGCACATTGTCACATGGAAGTTGTGAACATAACCATTGCATTTGAGCATGTTATGAGACAGACCCCCCCCCCCACCCCCACCACACACACGTACGCGCTTGCGCGCGCAAGCACACGCATAAACATATACATACATGCCTGCATACATACTTACATCATTTATGCAAACTCTCACTGTTATGCAACCACCCACTCAATAACACACAAATACACATTTCCTCGGATACACACACACACACACACACACACACACACACAGATATATATATATATATATATATATATATATATATATATATATATATATATAATACACACTAGCTGACCCGGCCCGGCTTCGCCCAGGCCCCGGCTGAGATCTGTCTGTCTGTCTGTCTGTCTGTCTGTCTGTCTGTCTGTCTGTCTGTCTCTATGTTTGTCTGTCTGTCTGTCTGTCTGTCTGTCTGTCCGTCTGTCTGACCCGGCCTGGCTTCGCCCAGCCTCTGGTGGGGAGCATCTCATTTAATTAATATAAGTAGTCATACAGGCTCCCGTTCCCGACTATCTGTCTGTCTGTCTATCTATCTTACCCGGCGCGGCTTCGCCCAGCCCCTAGTGGGGAGCGTCTCATTAAATTCATATAACAAAAAAAAAAATTAACTTAAGAATGGCCTTCCACACACTATATGCTCTCTTTCACACCGCACAAGCAGCCAACTAAAAACGTTAATTGTATACAAAAACAATGTCCTTTTAGTAATTTAACAGGCGTGCTGGGTGTATGGTATTTGTTTAGGGCTGTTTAACACGGCGTTTGTGTGTCGAATCGGTGTGCAATGCGTTTCAACAAAGATACAAAATATACTTACATAGTATGCATACAGTATGAACAAAAACAAAATTAACTTAAGAATGTCCTTCCACACACCATCCATTATTTTTATTGAAAACTGTTTTTAATCACCTACACCCGGGAAGGTTAATCCGGTCAACAAATGCCCGCAGAAGTCGGATGTGTCTGCCTAACGGCGCAAGAACGCAGCTCTGCTGTAAACAGGAACAACGATGTCACGTCCGAAAAAGAAACCTCCGGATGAACGCAGAAGAAGAATCACCTACATGACTGTAGATAACTTCTTTGAATATAACAAGATGGGTTAGAAAATTTTCACTATTTAAATGATGCATTATTTTTATGAAAACATTGAAAATGCCTTAAAGATTTTATTATTATTTACTATAACGCACATGCCTGTAAATAACTGTAGAAAAAGAATTTATAAACCTTTGATAACAAATGCAACAATCTATATATAAAATATATAGCAATGCTATTAAAAGTTATGCCCCTTAATGTAACTTTTCTTGAGTTAAATCCCCTCGCTATATATAAATGATAATGTAAATTAAAATATTAAATTTTAGTAAGTAAATATCTGTTTGTACACTAACAAACCATGACAGTTGGCTGCACGGAAATGAAAAGAACGCATGTAGAAAATTTCATCCCAGTCGGATGGACCGTTGTCGAACGCATGAAATACATCCGAATGCACATTGCTTTGTTTATATATATATATATATATATATATATATATATATATATATATATATATATATATATATATATATATATATATATATATATATATATATATATATTTGCATATCCTTTACAGGACATCGCTGTCAACATCAGCGTCTTTTAGCTGACTGTTGATTTCTTGGCAAGATTACGCTCAGTAGTTTGCCATTGCTTTCTGAGCGGCCGGCTCACATACCCCGTAAGGTACCGACGCGATTCAAACCACTGCTGATTCTCACCGTCGTCACGTTACCTACGAGAGCATACGAGATTACGGAGAAAAGTTGCTAACCTCTAGACCAGGAAGCCGGCGGATACACATATACTCCTCACAATAAACCAACAGAAACACGCAATCAGTTCATCATGTTCATTGCTTATACTGACATATGTAGTGGTCAGTTCTTAGTTATTACAGTCTCGGACAAGCAACCCTCCATCTTGGATGTTTGACACGGTGTTGCCTCACACGCAGACATCTTGGCATTCCGGAAGGTATCAAACCAGTTCTCGTTACCACCCCCCCCCCCCCTCCCACCCCACCCCTACCCCCATACATGAATTGTTGACACTCCCCTGACTGCGAGTTGTAGTATAACAGTGCTGGAGACTAAGGTGTTGTGGTGTAAACAGAGCAAACGAGAAGTCATGGTAGTAGCTTCTGGAAATCCCACTTTATTAGTTCATTACAGTTGACGTTATCAAATATAAACTGACTCTCTCTCCAGATGTTGACATCACGTCTTGCCGGCAAAAGCTATAGTTGGTAACTAACTTGTTCTCTACCCTCACGTCACATCGTGACATCCCCTAGTTATGTCCCAGCGGGGTGCTCATACGCGCATTGTTGAATACTAGACCCCCAACCCCCCATTGCACACCAAATACCGATCCCCCATCAGAGAGACTCTGTTATAGTAGTACTATTTAGGAAAATACCCTTTACAGTTTCCAACTGCTACTGGCAAGTTACAGAAGGATGCTCACACATAAATAAACCGTTAGCATTTCATACTTGACCATTTTCACATACATATGAGAAGAATAGTATGAACAGAGTAGCCTGCCCAGTAATCCGATCTACAGTGTGGAGGGCCCAGTTATGTGATCTACAGTGTAGCAGGCCCAGTTATGTGATCTATAGTGTAGCGGACCCAGTTATGTGATCTACAGTGTAGCGGACCCAGTTATGTGATCTACAGTGTGACGGGCCAGTTATGTGATATACAGTGTAGCGGCCCAGTCATGCAATCTACAGTGCAGCGGGCACAGTTATGTGATCTATAGTGTAGCGGGCACAGTTATGTGATCTACAGTGTGACGGGCCAGTTATGTTATATACAGTGTAGCGGCCCAGTCATGCGATCTACAGTGTAGCGGGCACAGTTATGTGATCTATAGTGTAGCGGGCATAGTTATGTGATCTACAGTGCAGCGGTCCAGTCATGCGATCTACAGTGTAGCGGGCACAGTTATGTGATCTACAGTGCAGCGGTCCAGTCATGCGATCTACAGTGTAGCGAGCCCAGTTATGTGATCTACAGTGTGGCGGTCACAGTTATGTGTTCTATAGTGTAGCGGGCACAGTTATGTGATCTATAGTGTAGCGGGCACAGTTATGTGATCTACAGTGTAACGGACCCAGTTATGTGATCTACAGTGTAGCGGGCACAGTTATGTGATCTATAGTGTAGCGGGCACAGTTATGCGATCTATAGTGTAGCGGGCACAGTTATGTGATCTATAGTGTAGCGGGCCCAGTTATGTGGTCTATAGTGTAGCGGGCCCAGTTATGTGGTCTACAGTGTAACGGGCCTAGTTATGTGATCTACAGTGTAGCGGGCCTAGTTATGTGATCTATAGTGTAGCGTGTCTAGTTATGTCACCTACAGTGTAACTGGCCCAGTCATGCGATCTACAGTGTAGCGGGCCAGTTATGTGATCTATAGTGTAGCGGGCCCAGTTATGTGATATACAGTGTAGCGGGCCCAGTTATGTGATCTATAGTGTAGCGGCCCAGTCATGCGATCTACAGTGTAGCAGGCCCAGTTATGTTATCTACAGTGTAACGGACCCAGTTATGTGATCTACAGTGTAGCGGGCACAGTTATGTGATCTATAGTGTAGCGGGCACAGTTATGCGATCTATAGTGTAGCGGGCACAGTTATGTGATCTATAGTGTAGCGGGCCCAGTTATGTGGTCTATAGTGTAGCGGGCCCAGTTATGTGGTCTACAGTGTAACGGGCCTAGTTATGTGATCTACAGTGTAGCGGGCCTAGTTATGTGATCTATAGTGTAGCGTGTCTAGTTATGTCACCTACAGTGTAACTGGCCCAGTCATGCGATCTACAGTGTAGCGGGCCAGTTATGTGATCTATAGTGTAGCGGGCCCAGTTATGTGATCTACAGTGTAGCAGGCCCAGTTATGTGATCTATAGTGTAGCAGGCTCTGTTATGTGATCTATAGTGTAGCGGACCCAGTTATGTGATCTACAGTGTAGCGGGCCAAGTTATGTCACCTACAGTGCAGCGAGTACTGGCCCAGTGATTGATTGACTGATTGATTAATTGATTGATTGATTTAGGAACCGACTTTACAGTATTCGGGGCATTCCCATAAGCGCTCCGTCCCCATCCTCAGCTGCCTACGAAGAGTTCCAACACTAATAGTACCAGTAGCAATCTGATTATATGTCCGTCTCGCCTTTACTCTGAGCGTCGATCGTCGGCCAGATCCCCACGTCACTCCTCGCTGTCGCATTCTTGCCAGACCATGGTGATCCATTTGCTCCTCCGAGGTGTACACATACTGGCCCAGTTATGCGATCTACAGTGTAGCAAGCCCAGTTATTTGATTTACAGTGTAGCGGGCCCAGTTTTGTGATCTAGTTAGTTAGATAGTTAGTTAGTTAGTTAGTTAGTTAGTTAGTTAGTTAGTTAGTTAGTTAGTTAGTTAGTTAGTTAGTTAGTTAGTTAGTCGACAGATCAACCTCATTGCACATCGAACCATTCAGTCCATAAGAGTTCGGACACTTATGCAAATCCCGCAGCGTGTAGCGGCTAACGACACCAGTTCTGTGTGGTTTATCAGTCTTCTTTGGCTTTCTGCGTAGTGTTCTTGTTTGGCCAACCCTCTTTTAATTTGCTATTCTCGCAGTCGGGCCATGGTTGTAGATTCACAGTCATCACTTGGTTCTCGCAAAAGTCTTACTTTTCGTAGAGCATTCAGAACGTCAGCCTGGTCCATGGCGTGTCCGCCCTCCACAGTAGCGTTACTTGCGAGCTTGTCAGCCCGCTCATTCCCTTGTACTTTCTGGCACGAAGATGCATGCCCTTGCACGAAGATGAAACTAATCTTTGCCAGCCGAGACCGCTCCAGAGACAGCAACCATTCTCTTCGGATCCCCCCCCCCCCCATCTCTATCCTCTGGAGTATGTTCATTGAGTCGCTAAGGAAACATGCCCTAGTGAATGTCTGTGTCTCGAGCCATGTTATTGCTTTACTTACTGCCATAACTTCCACAGTCAGGCTACTTGTGGTCTCAACAAAAGCACCAGAGTCCTCCTTCACAATTCTCCCTCCGGCCTCAGCCGTAAAGGCCCATGAACTTCTCACATGTCGGACGACAGACCCAGTTGTGTAAATGACAGCATCACCGTCTAGCGAATTCTCGAAAATCAGTCTGTCCAGACGGCCAGGTGTTAGAAGCACAATGTAACAAACTATCGTCTCTCCAGACGGCCAGGTGTTAGAAGCACAATGTAACAAACTATCGTCTGTCCAGATGGCCAGGTGTTAGAAGCACAATGTAACAAATTATCGTCTCTCCAGACGGCCAGGTGGTAGAAGCACAATGTAACAAACTATCGTCTCTCCAGATGACCAGGTGTTAGAAGCACAATGTAACAACTATCGTCTCTCCAGATGGCCAGGTGATAGAAGCACAATGTAACAAACTATCGTCTGTCCAGATGGCCAGGTGTTAGAAGCACAATGTAACAAACAATCGTCTGTCAGACGGCCAGGTGTTAGAAGCACAATGTAACAAACAATCGTCTGTCAGACGACCAGGTGTTAGAAGCACAATGTAACAAACTATCGTATGTCCAGACGGCCAGATGCCAGACGGGTCAAGTGGTCTACATAGCGCCTTTACTCTCCATGAAATAACCACTGGGCCCATGTCAGGCTGGATAGAACAGACGACCCAGGCTAATGAAATCCATCGTCTTACAGGGGATTCGAAACATAACGACCGAGGAGGCAGGCGAACGAGCTAGTTACTGCCCTACGGCAGCCAGGCCACGCTTGAACACTGAATACTGGAAAGAGTCAAATAGAGTGTCTACTGTAGGGCAGGCCACTAAGTGGAACTCGCATAGCATCCCGAAAGCTGAAAATCATGCACAGGTACCCCTATTTAACAACAAGAAAATAAGCTGCAGAATCATGAAGACTACAGGAGGACAGCGTAGAGGTGGCTGAAACAATTTAGTTGCATATTCTTTTACAGGAAGGCCCAAAGAACAACAGCATATTGTAAAGTTTATGTTAGTGATCTCATGGCAAGTTTACGTTCAGTAGTTTAGAGGTGGCTTAACGAAGTTCAATAATCATACAAGATCGTGAAATTAACCACGAAAATTTACAAATGTGTGACTTCAGCGAAAATGTGGGAAATAATGAGCACGGACATATTGTACATCCTCATAGAGAACGTAATATGGGAACGGAAAACACATTGTAAGAAATACAATTATAATAATAACGTAAAAAGGTAGAATAACATAAGTCACACTGCAACACATCGAATCCAGGTTTCTATCTTAGTGATCTTCATCAGGAACGATATAAACATATCCAAAGAAAAACCTTGATATTAGACAATTTAATTAAAAATTTAAATGTAAACAGAAAAACGTCCATATGCTCCCGGACAACTCCTTCAGATAGCGAGGGATAGACACAAACTGCATACTTGTCTTATTGGTTGTCCTCATTTTGCCATGCCTTGTATTTTGTATCATTAGAGGCTGTAGCTGTTGAGTGACCTTTGGCCTGAGACTGTTGTTGTTGTGGTTGCTGATGTTGTTGGTTGTATTTTCTGTTTTGTTTGCTTGATGTTAGTAAATGATCCCGCTGAATGCAAACACATATTTCCATACGAGCTCCAGTCTCCGCTTATGGGTCATATACAGAGATCCCAACACGGTGCACGAATTCCTAACTCCGGCAATGACCACACGTGTGCATACCAGAGTCACACCTGTTACATACATTATTGTGTGTTTTGGTTATCTAACCTTACCAGGGCAGCGGTTTACATGGCCTGCTATTGTCGATGTCCGGTTGCCTAGGTATTGTGGGCACACATTGCGGGCATTGCGAACGTATCCGGTCACTTGTTCGCCATTGTCCGAATAGGCTAGACGTCATGTTTGTTACCCTGTGACCAAGGTGCTATTCTCAACAGTTTGTAAATATATAAGCGCGGGTGTCTTGCTGTGATCGTTAGGAGGTTAAGCTAGTAATGTAATGAATGTGGTTTGACCAGGGTTCGATGTCTGCGGTCATCCGCTAAAGGATAGAAAGATCGGCTACCTGTGCCCTTGTGCATTCATGGCTACAACATAGGAATGCCCTAATACGTCACAGACGTATAGAAAACTCCTGCATCGGAATTGTAATTTTGTTTTGGACATCTAAACAGTCAACAACCGGCGTTGTGGCTTAGGGAATATCGAAGCTACGTTTGGCAATTTTCCGACACAGCCGGAGTCCAGAGTCCGATATCAGCCGCAGGCAATTTGGAAGCATGCCACTTAAATGATATGGTACGGGCGTCGGCCGTTTAGACCGAAGTAGCAAACTAATGAAATGTGCTTTTCCTAGTAAATCACAAGTCAGTTGCATATCCTTACAGGACATTGCAATCCACCTCATCATTTAATTTTGGCTGTTTGTGATTTCTTGGCAAGTTTACGTCCAGTAGTTTGCCATTGTGTCTGAACGATCGGCACTAATACCCCTAAGCAAACAGCTCATGGACGCCTGTTGTCAAATCGCCAGCAACTGTGTTTCCAATGTGGGATTGCGAATTGGCTCCCGTAACCCCTTACCACAGCACCCGATTGTAAACCACAAGTAGTCCATAAATGTTGGGGTTGATTGCAACGCCTGACAAGCATATCCACTAACTTGTAAACAGTCACCATCGCGAATCGAGCAAACTATTATAATGTATATTTATGTTCACTGATTATTAAATTTGCGGAAGTTGTCATGAAACAAAACAAATAATACGGCGACACTTGCATGGCGATACATCGTCCTTCTGTCCAGATGGGAAGTCACATGTGGTGATATATTATCCTTCGGTACCGAATCAGTTAAAATGCCCACATTCGAAAATACACGAAAAGAGAGAATGTGCTGGGCAATGTCACATCATGGCATGGATGATAAATACATGACAAGAGAGAAGATGCTGGACAATGTCACATCATGGCAGGGAGGATCATCAGTATCTGGAATGATTGACAGCACAAGATGGAGAAGGTGGTAAACAGATATGATCACTAACGCCACAAAGGATTGACTATAAGAAGAATGTGTTCTAATGGGCCATTAAGTGCTGGGTGATGTATATCTGCTGCTTTGATAATCTAATATAACAACTGGTCTGATCAGCATGCGATCCGCAAATGACCCTTTCTTGTAAATGAAATATTAGAACGTGGGGTTTTAAATGTATGCGTATTATATTATAAGGCACACTTCGTGCACCTCTCAAAAAATATTTCAAAAGCCATAAAGACCGAAAAAAAAAGACAGATAAGTAAAACATGAAACAAATATTATATATTGTTGGCCTTGTACGCAAACGTAAGAGTAGGATATTATGTGTCAAAGATAATTACATGTCGTTCCTTTCACACATGTAGTAAATTTCCAGATATTTGTTGTCTTCTGATTGCGATTATATAGCATTTACCCATATATCCCCAGCTGATAATATACTTATAATGTTCTTAAATAAACAGACTTCGGAGTTTTCAAAACAAGAAGTTATTTTTATTATATTCCTTCGTTACGTCTAAATAAATAGTGTCCATGATTGTATCACATGATAAATACTATAACAGCCATAATATTGTCACCCCCCCCCCCTTCCCCCCCCCCAAAAAAAAAAAACACACACACACAAATATAAAATAACACGATCGTAATGCAGCTGTACAGAACACAATCACGGAAAACATAGGACGTTGGGGCGACACAAGACGCAACATATAAACACGAGGAAGACACTACGGTGACTACATTAAGGCTCAATAACCGAATGAGAAGAATGGAAGGATGGAAACAATTAGAACAACGACAGGAAAATGACAGAAAATGAAAGAAAGATGACACAATACGCTGCTTATCTCAGAATCCCAGTCTGTGAAACTCTGTGTTATTTTATATTGTTTACATATCCACAGCTTTACCGCGGTTCCGCTAATTGTATTGGTACGTCAACTCATGCCACTGCCAGTGCAGGCCGCTATCAACTTCGACAGCACGCCCGTCACAGTAAGTATAGACCAAAATAACTTGGCTCATCCTGTGCGTCTTGTATGTGTGTCATTATTATTATTTATTTACTTTTTTATCACGGTTGATCTTGGGTTTGTAAATAATTATAATCACATTATCTATCCAATTTATATTTACATAAGTATGTGATACATTCGGTAAACTATCCAAAAACATGTGATAAAATGGTTCATGTGTGATCCACATATTGATGGCAGGAGTCAGACAGTCTGGGACCGCTGGACCTCCCATGACGCGTGTTGGGTATATGGTGCTAGCCCCATAATTTAGACCATTCGAAACAAGATTTGTTCCAGATTTATTGTTGTGACCTTTCCCCTGGTGTCAAATTGGCAGGCCGAGAAATGGATCATGCTGCATGGGCAGCACAGGGTCTCTACAATGCAGCCCAGGCTGTTTGCGATAGGGAGGTACAACATTCGCTGCCTTCATAGGTTGTAGGTGTTGTGTCGTGTTAGAACCACAGTGTCACAAACTATCGTCTGTCCAGACGGCCAGGTGTTAGAAGCACAATGTAACAAACTATCGCCTGTCCAGACGGCCAGGTGTTAGAAGCACAATGTAACAAACTATCGCCTGTGCAGACGGCCAGGTGTTAGAAGCACAATGTAACAAACTATCGTCTGTGCAGACGGCCAGGTGTTAGAAACACAATGTAACAAACTATCTTCTGTCCATACGGCCAAGTGTTAGAAGCACAATGTAACAAACTATCGTCTGTGCAGACGGCCAGGTGTTAGAAGCACAATGTAACAAACTATCATCTGTCCAGACGGCCAGGTGTTAGAAGCACAATGTAACAAACTATCGTCTGTGCAGACGGCCAGGTGTTAGAAACACAATGTAACAAACTATCATCTGTCCAGACTGCCAGCTGCCAGACGGGTGCAGTGAGCTACAGGGCGCCTTTACATTCCATGAAGTAATCCCGGAGCCGATGTTAGTCTGGATCGGACCGAGGACCCATTCCAATAAATCATTCATAGTCTTACATAGGGTTCGAACACATAACGACCGAGGCGGCAGGCGAGCGAGCTAGTTACGGCCCTACGGCAGTCAGGCCACGCTGAAACACTGAATTCCTGGAAGAAGAGTCAAATAGATAGTATACCAGGCCACGCTGAAACACTGAATTCCTGGAAGAAGAGTCAAATAGATAGTATACCAGGCCACGCTGAAACACTGAATTCCTGAAAGAAGAGTCAAATAGATAGTATACCACGCCACGCTGAAACACTGAATTCCTGGAAGAAGAGTCAAATAGATAGTATACCAGGCCACGCTGAAACACTGAATTCCTGGAAGAAGAGTCAAATAGATAGTATACCAGGCCACGCTGAAACACTGAATTCCTGGAAAAAGAGTCAAATAGATAGTATACCAGGCCACGCTGAAACACTGAATTCCTGAAAGAGTCAAATAGATAGTATACCAGGCCACGCTGAAACACTGAATTCCTGGAAGAAGAGTCAAATAGATAGTATACTGCAGCAAAGTAGCCGACTCTGTGGAGAAGGGTTACGAACGCGGCTCGTAATCCTGCAGACTGCGTTTCGCTGATCTTTTCCGAATTGGTATGGGAGCCGGTCGTTGAGAAAGAAATGATAGACTACTGAACGTAAATTTGCCAAGACATCAATAACATCAAAAATTCTGGTGTTAGCTGCAACGTCCTGTAATGATTTGCAAGTTAAAAAAAAACACTGTAGGACAGTGACTTACGAAGACCGAGGGGGGGGGGGGGGGGGGGCAGCATTTGGTTATTTGACCTCGAGGCCTCTAAGAAGAATTCGCGCATAGGCTCCCGAGAGCTGTCAATCATGCAAGGGTACCCATGTTTAACAACAGGAAAATAAGTTGGGAATCATTAAAACAACAGGAGGACAGCGTAGAGGTGGCTTAAAGAAGTTCAATTATCACACAAGATCGTGGCATTCATCATGACAATTTACGATTGTGAGACCCAGCGAAAAAGTGCGAAATGATCTTTATAAAGAGTAACATTAGGTGGGGCGCAGAATTCTAGGAACTTAACCCTCTTATCTGTATATAGAGCTACATGTGGAGAACACTGAAGTGCAGTGGATAGCTCAAGCTAGGATGACTTGTAGTGAGTTGATCGAACATTTAAAGAACACAGACGTCTAGGAACTTTACTGTCATGTCTTTATATAGAGAAACGTTTGGGTGATCACAAAGATCTCGTAACTGAACTGTCCTAATTTTATGCAGAGTAACATCAAGGAAAGAAACAGAAACCTGGAAATAGTAAAAGAACTATACATTTGCAAGACAGACAAGGGTAAACAAAGTGGGAAAAAAAGAAAGAAAGAAAGAAAGAAAGAAAGAAAGAAAGAAAGAGTTACTCTGGTAACAATAAAACACACTCTTTGCTTCCCATAATGCATGACTTTGTACCCCCTATTTCCCCCTTGTTGTCTTAAAGCTATATAAAAAGTAGCATGCCTAATTTTGTTAATGAAAATAGAAGAGACAGGTTCGACGGCGTTCTTTGATAAAAAGATTAGTAAAAACTTATTGGACACAAATTGAAGGAGGAAAACAACACATTGGACACTGATGCTGAAAATTGAAGCAGGAAAACAACACATCTTTAACTTCAAGAAATATATTTATTTCACAGTGACTTTAGAGCAGGTTTGATCTCTTCAAGTCGGGAAGGTTCAGGGTCTCCGAGAAGTCATCACAGACTACACCGGTTAACCAGATTCCGCAAGCAGGAGCTGAAAGACAATACGACAGATTAATACTTGACTTCAGCATGTTCTAGTTTATTTTAAACATTTTCAGTACTCCCAGGCCCACCCCGCCTAGACCGGGTACCAGGAAATGTTTAGGGAAGGTAAAGCAGCCGGTCTGGTATTGGCCGGACCTCTCCAGGGCTGATTGAGGGCCTAGCAGCATATACCTACTGGTCCTCAAGTGGTGTAAATAGCGATCCGTGACTTGACTTGACTTGACTTTACATTACGTGACTTGACTTGTCTTGACTTTACTTCAGTTTACATTACTTTATTTTACTTCACTTTATCTTACTTAATTTTTACTTCACTTTACATCACTATACTTTACTTCACGTTACATTACTTGACTTGACTTGACTTTTTACACTTTACATTACTTGACTTGACTTTACATATCTTTACAATACTTTACTTTACTTCACTTTATATAACTTTACTTTACGTTATTTTACTGTACGTCACTGTATTCTACTTACATCACTTTACTTTATTTACTTTATTTTACTTTACATCACTTTGCATTATTTTACTTTACTTCATTTTACTTTACATCACTTTACATTACTTTACATTACTTTACATCACTTTACATTACTTTACATCACTTTATATTACTTAACATCACTTTACTTTAATTTACTTCATTTTAATTTACTTCCTTTTACTTTACATCACTTTACTACTTTACTTTAATTTACTTTACATCAATTTACGTTACTTTACATCACTTTATTTTATTTACAATGTTTCTGCACAGAAAAGATAAATTGCTACAGAGGTAATAAAAACGACTGTTGTATTATAAAATACGTCAAGTGAATTAATGCAACATAAATCACAAGATAGCTTCACTGCAAATTTAATATAATTCTAAAGAATAGGCACATGCATTTTTACATATAATTAATAAACAAACTAACAATATAAAATGTATACACATTAGAAGTTTTAATGCAATGTAATATCTAAACAGCAATAAATAAATGCACTTAGTAAGTTAGTTTGTCAGGCAGTCAGTCAGTTAGTTAGCTAAGTAGTTAGTTAATTAGTTAGTTAGTTAGTTAGTTAGTTAGTTAGTTAGTTAGTTAGTTAGTTAGTTTAGGGGCAGTCAGGCATACGCCCACCGACACACACAAACATACACATACACACACTGATACATACACAAACACGAAAAGACACATACACACTTATACATACATACATACACACACACATACACAAACAGGCAGACATAACCAGAAATGATCCAACATGTTTGCTGCCAGGAGACTCAAAGCAAAGAAATACATCAAATGTACCAACTCACATGTCTTTGTCTTGAGCCCGCTCACAGATGAATCGATACTCTCTCGGGCAGGGTCCATTGTCCCATTCGTAGTTCATGCCTGCCTCCAACCATAGGCATTGTGAGCCATCAACTGGTAAACGATTAGAAAATGCAGTACACAAGATTGAGAACAAACTACACCATAGCATGAGACAAAACTGATAAAGCTGGACAAACATATCACACACTATAGCATGAGACAAAACTGTTGAAGCTGGACAAACATATCACACACTACAGCAGGAGACCAAACTGTTGAAGCTGGACAAACATATCACACACTACAGCAGGGGACCAAACTGTTGAAGCTGGACAAACATATCACACAACAGCATGAGACAAAAGTGATAAAGCTGGACAAACATAACAAACACTGTAACATGAGACAAAACTGATAAAGCTGGACAAACATATCAAACACTGTAACATGAGACAAAACTGATGAAGCTGGACAAACATATCAAACACTGTAACATGAGACAAAACTGATGAAGCTGGACAAACATATCAAACACTATAGCATGAGACAAAACTGATGAAGATGGTCAAACATATCAAACACTATAGCATGAGACAAAACTGATGAAGATGATCAAACATATCAAACACTATAGCATGAGACAAAACTGTTGAAACTGGTCAAACATATCAAACACTATAGCATGAGACAATACTGATGAAGATGGTCAAACATATCAAACACTATAGCATGAGACAAAACTGATGAAGATGGTCAAACATATCAAACACTATAGCATGAGACAAAACTGATGAAGATGATCAAACATATCAAACACTATAGCATGAGACAAAACTGATGAAACTGATCAAACATATCAAACACTATAGCATGAGACAATACTGATGAAGATGGTCAAACATATCAAACACTATAGCATGAGACAAAACTGATGAAGATGGTCAAACATATCAAACACTATAGCATGAGACAAAACTGATGAAGATGGTCAAACATATCAAACACAATAGCATGAGACAAAACTGATGAAGATGGTCAAACATATCAAACACTGTAACATGAGACAAAACTGATGAAGCTGAACAAACATATCAAATACCATAGCATGAAACAAAACTGATGTCTCTGGACAAACATATCACTTGTAATACCATTGCAATAATTGTAATTGACGTCCCCAAGTCAAGCACGAGAAGTCAATGTTTCCTATAACTGACCGGTGTAGAGAGAGAATTCACTAGCCCGCCATCAACGCATAGGAAGTTTGAGAGCATGCGATATTATCCATTCTTTAACGATTCATAAATGGTCACATGAAGCAGTTATATGAAATAAGCGCTGGATATTGTTTCTAAACACAACCTAATTTACACGGTCATTGACACGCTGTTTAAACACATGTAAACGTGAAGTAG
Organism: Cepaea hortensis; assembly: GCA_963921405.1. Lineage (NCBI taxonomy): Eukaryota > Metazoa > Mollusca > Gastropoda > Stylommatophora > Helicidae > Cepaea > Cepaea hortensis. The sequence goes on along the minus strand of CAWUFQ010000002.1, from coordinate 419,845 downwards.
ACACAGAAATACATAATATGGGCAGGACATGAACAAAGCTGTAGAGGGTAGATAAAGATAGGAGGACTTAGGTCAGTTGATTGAGGTCTATGCCTCAATGTGGGGATTCTGGGCAACAGAGGAGGCAGGTACTCGCGTATTACTTACCGTAGTTGGGTTCGCCGACATGCCATTTGGTGAAGTTAAATGGCTGGAGACTTGGTACCCATTCCCAAGTTGGCACATGATGTCTGCAACTGCCGCCAATCCAGGCAAAATCGACTGTGGAAAGACGCTTGCGTTAAGACATCGTCGCCATTGAAATGAATGCCATTAAAGCTGAAATAATCTGTTCTGTTTTACCACAGTGGTGTGATGAGTGTTTTGTGATGAATAATATATTAGTTTTATCTTTGTTTTCTACATTGACAACAGTTTTGACAACGGTCTAAAATAGTTTTCTACATTGACAACAGTTTTGACAACAGTCTACAACAGTTTTATACATTGACAACAGTTTACAACAATTCTCTATATGGACAACAGTTTACAACAATTTTCTATATGGGCAACAGTTAACAACAGTTTTATACATTGACAACAGTTTACAACAGTTTTTTAATTGGACAACAGTTTACAACAATTTTCTACATGGACAACAGTTTACAACAGCTTTTTACATGGACAACTGTTAACAACAATTTTCTACATTGATAATAGTTTACAACAGTTTTCTACATGGACAACAGTTTATAAGTTTTCTACATGGACAACAGTTTATAAGTTTTCTACATGGGCAACAGTTTACAACAATTTTCTATATGGGCAACAGTTAACAACAGTTTTATACATTGACAACAGTTTACAACAGTTTTTTAATTGGACAACAGTTTACAACAATTTTCTACATGGACAACAGTTTACAACAGCTTTTTACATGGACAACTGTTAACAACAATTTTCTACATTGACAACAGTTTACAACAGTTTTTTAATTGGACAACAGTTTACAACAATTTTCTACATTAACAACAGTTTTGACAAGTCTACAACAGTTTTCTACATTAACAACAGTTTTGACAAGTCTACAACAGTTTTCTACATTAACAACAGTTTTGACAAGTCTACAAAAATTTTCTACATTGACAACAGTTTTGACAAGTCTACAACAGTTTTCTACATTGACAACAGTTTTGACAAGTGTACAACAGTTTTCTACATTAACAACAGTTTTGACAAGTCTACAAAAATTTTCTACATTGACAACAGTTTTGACAAGTCTACAACAGTTTTCTACATTGACAACAGTTTGGACAAGTCTACAAAAATTTTCTACATTGACAACAGTTTTGACAAGTCTACAACAGTTTTCTACATTGACAACAGTTTTGACAAGTCTACAACAGTTTTCTACATTGACCACATTTTTGAAATCAGTACACAATGGTTTTCAACATTGATATGGCTTTAAATGACTGCCCCAAACTTTAACGACCGTTAAAACAAACAAACTACAGGACAGAATAGAGAACGTGCATCTTTGCCGTGGCAACATATGGATGTCAATAATAGACAATCTAAGAGTGACTTGGAAATCTCTGAAAGCCTGCCGCTATTTTCTAATTAAATGTTGCGGAAGCATTTTAAGAATGTTGTTAATTACGAAAAAAAATTTACTTAATTCTACAAGATTACAAAATGGAAAAACCCCAGATCAAAAACTGCGTCCTGTCTCGGGAACAAAACTAGTTTTATCATATGCCACTTTACGGTTTTCCTATAATAACATTGAAGAAACCTACAGCAAATAGTAAAGACGCCTACAACGGGTAGTGAAGACATGTACAACGGGTAGTTAAGACACCCACAACGAGTAGTAAAGACATCTTCAACGGGTAGTAGAGACACCTATATCGGGTAGTAAAGACACCTACAACGGGTAGTAAAGACACCTATATCGGGTAGTAAAGACACCTACAACGGTTAGTAAAGACACCTACAACAGGTAGTAGAGACACCTACAACGGGTAGTAAATGCACCTACAACAGGTAGTAAAAACACCTACATCGGGTAGGAGAGACACCTATATCGGGTAGTAAAGACATCTACAACGGGTAGTAAAGAGATCTACAACGGGTAGTAAAGACACCTAAAACGGGTAGTAAAGACACCTATTACGGGTAGTAAAGACACCTACATCGGGTAGTAAAGACACCTACAACGGGTAGTAGAGACATCTATATCGGGTAGCAAAGACACCTACAACGGGTTTTAAAGACACCTACAACGGGTAGTAAAGACACCTACAACGGGTAGTAGAGACACCTATATCGGGTAGTAAAGACACCTACAACAGGTAGTAGAGACACCTACAACGGGTAGTAAAGACACCTACAACGTGTAGTAAAGATACCTACAACGGGTAGTAAAGACACCTACACCGTGAAGTAAAGACACCTATAACGGGAAGTAAGGGCACCTACAACGGGAAGTAAAGACACCTACAACGGGAAGTGAAGACACCTGCAACGGATAGTAAAGACGCAAACAATGGGTATTAAGGACACCTGCAGCGTTGGTTAAGACACCAACAACGTTTAGTAAGGATACCGACAACGGGTAGTAACGAAATCTACAACGGGTAGTTGAGACACTTTTAACGGGTAATAAAGACACCTGCAAGGGGTAATAAAAACACCTACAACGTGAAGTAAAGACACTTACAACGGGTAGTAAACACCCTATAAAGTGTAGTAGTGACACCTACATATGTTAGCAAGGACACCTACAAGGGTTAGTAAAGGCACCTACAACGGAAGTGAAGACACCTATAAAGTGTAGTAAAGACACCTACAAAGGTTAGTAAAGACACCTAAAACGGTTAGTATAGACACTTACAACGGATAGTAAAGACACCTATACAGTGTAGTAAAGACACCTACAAATGGTAGTAATGATACCCACATTGCTTAATAAAGACACCTACACAGTTTAATAAAGACACCTACAAAGGGTAGTAAAGACACCTACAAAGGGTAGTAAATACACCTACAAAGGGTAGTAAAGACACCTACAAAGGTAGTAAAGACACATAGAACGTGTAGTAAAGACTCCTATAAATTGTAGTAAAGACACCTACAAAGGGTAGTAAAGACACCAACAAAGGGTAGTAAAGACACCTACAAAGGGTTGTAAAGACACATACAAAGGGAAGTAAAGACACCTATTACGTGTAGTAAAGACACCTATAATGTGTAGTAAAGACACCTACACAGATTAGCACAGACACCTACAACGGTTAGTAAAGACACCTAAAACTTGTTGTAAAGACTCCTACAACGTGTAATAAAGACACCTACACAGGTTAGTAAAAGACACCTACGACGGGTAGTAGAATATGTCCTAGAGTAACGGCGTACGGCGTGGGTTCGACAACCTGGCTCATCGACTGTCTATGAGCTAGCAATCACCATACACACAATCACCACCAAAGCGGGTAACATATATCCATACGTAAACTTCCGGAGTGCTGATGCCAAGGACGTCTATTCTACCACTACACCGACATGAAGCTGAATGTAACCGTTGATTTCTCGTTCAGAAATCAATGGCAAACTGCTGAACGTACAGTTGCCAAGAAAATTCACCTGGTGTTGATAACCGCAGTGTCCTGCATTAAATATATTGACGCCTCCTTACTTCCCCAGGCTCAGATCCACCTGGGGTTGATGGCCGACGTGTCCTGCATTACATATATTGACGCTGCCTTACTTCCCCAGGCTCAGATCCACCTGGGGTTGATGACCGCAGTGTCCTGCAATAAATATATTGACGCTGCCTTACTTCCCCAGGCTCAGATCCACCTGGGGTTGATGACCGACGTGTCCTGCAATAAATATATTGACGCCTCCTTACTTCCACAGGCTCAGATCCACCTGGGGTTGATGACCGCAGTGTCCTGCATTAAATATATTGACGCCTCCTTACTTCCACAGGCTCAGATCCACCTTTCCTTCAGAGCAAGGTACTACAGGCAGTCATGATAGTTTGACGTCATCAATGAACAGGTTGGTATCTTCTACACAATTATTTTTAAAAATAACATTAGTTGCATGACCTATGCACAACCTTTGCATGACGTTGCAGTCAACCCCAGCATTTTGTGGCTGTTGGTGAGTTACTAGGCAATTGCTGTTCAGTAGTATGTGGTATTCAGATATAGCTTGTGAATTATTATTTTATTTTTTTTTGTTGTTTGTAAGCATTTCATGTTGCACCTCTTCTACGTTCCTGATCAAGTGAAGCTTGTATACTAAATCATGTGACATTTAGATGTACACAATCAAAGTCATGTGACATTTAAATATAAACAATAACTCATCAGCTGTATATTATTTATATTTACACAATTAACAATTAAACAAAGTTTACTTTTTCGAGTTTTCATCTGATCGGCAAGAAAGTCATGTTTGGCTTGGCTATCGTCTTGCGCCAGTCTGCCACCGTAGCCATTGCACACGCCCTAAAGATCAAATGGAGATGAAACAATTACTGAAACCGGATTGTACATGATTCATTGTAATGGAGCAAAGATGATACTGAATAAAACTGTCATCTGCTGCCTATTGTACCTTGCGGTGTTGGACAGGGGGGGGGGGGGGGTCATGAGTATGAGGAATTAAGGCCACCTGGCTTATGCAGTCTCGTCGAATTGTGCAGGTTAGGGTTTTCCTTTTGACCCCGACAGAAACAAATCAACATCTTACCGAAGATTCGAACCCGGATCTGCCAGCCACCCACACCTACCCCCACATAATTATTGGTCCGTAAACGTCACCTATTTCCTCAAATAAACTTTCCAGGCAATAATGTCGTGAAAGGAATACACGATCAACTTAAAACATCAGTGAACCAAAGATTCTTTGCTGGTGAACGATTGGTCAGATATAAAACCACCCCAATACCTATTCCTTCTGTGAAAGAGTCATTGTTTCCGTACACCAAACCGAATAACATTTATCAATTACAGTGTCGAGTAACTGAGGATATATCAGTGTAAAAAAAGAGATTTAATCAGTCTTCATGAATCCCTGAGCTGTAGACAGGCAATAAAACGCACAACTCGGCGATTTCAAACTTCTCATAAACTATAGTTATCAAATTAATGAAGAAAACAAAGAATAGTATATGAGACGAACAATGAACGATTGGTCAAAGTAAGAGGCCTGAACAATTAGGTGGTTTCAGCCAGTTTTGTGCAAACGGAAAGAGTTCGTTTTTAATTTGAAATTAGCCTGGGGAAAAAAATGCCCCACATTGGAACAATATATGAGTCACTAGCCGAAGTGTGAGCTCTGGTCAAGGTTGGGTGTGCTTATCAACTGAAGTGAGAAGCACGCTTCGTCTGAGCCAGAGAGAGAAAGTCTCTAGAGAACGGAAACTCTAGCTGAGACCGTGAAAGAAAGTCTGTGGAGAACGGACTCTCTACCTGAGACCGTGAGAGAAAGTCTCTCTAGAACGGAAACTCTAGCTGAGACCGTGGGAGAAAGTCTCTGGAGAACGGACACTCTAGCTGAGCCCGTGAGAGAAAGTCTGTGGAGAACGGACACTAGATGAGACCGTGAGAGAAAGTCTCTCTAGAACGGACACTCTAGCTGAGACCGTGCTAGGACACGGACTGCTCAGAACGTGAGCTGGCTATGGCAAACATTTAAACTGCCGCTATATGTTTATAGTTGTAATAATTGTAAAGATATCATGTATTTTAATGTAATATTCATTGTCAGATCTGTGACATCTAAAACCCGAAATAATGTAATCTCTCTACTTGTTTCAGTATTATTCCATTTTAACAGATCCTACATGTCTCGTCCGGATCAATTCTGTAACCTCAGAAGATGAGTGCTTTATCTCTGTTCTATTCTATTCATGGAGATAGTAGGACTTGCTCCAAGATTAAGTGTGTATTGAATATATAGTGCCATCGTCCGAGATGTAATGCCCTACAACTACTGGGCACGTGATGTGCTCAATATAAAAGCCGGCCGCCTTTACGTCCGTGAATGTTCCTGGTATATATTTTATTTTATGTGGACCTGCGAGTTCATGTCAGGTTTCTTCTTGAAATCAAAGACTGGAGAAGAATTCGAATATAGGACAAGCGGTACGGCAGGTAAACCACTGTACTAGCACACTTACCAGGGCTCCATACCAACTAAAGGAGTCATCGCTGAAGGAGAAACAGGAATCACCGAACTCTGACCAGCCGAGAGGGCAAGCTCCCAGGGCTGGAAGAGAAAAGTACATATATTTGAAAGCTGATCTGTGTGGTTGTGTGTGTGTGTGTTTGTGTGTATGTGTGTGAATGGGTGTGTGTGAGTGTCTGTATGTGTTTGTTTATGTGTATGTGCAAGAGAGAGAGAGAGAGAGAGAGAGAGAGAGAGAGAGAGAGAGAGAGAGAGAGAGAGAGAGAGAGAGAGAGTGTGTGAGTGTGTTTGTAGGTGGGTGTAATGGGTGTGCGTGAGTCATTTTTACATTCAGGGGTGTGCCATTGCTTTCTGAACAACCGACGTACATTGATTGGTTGATTCATTCATTCATCAGGTGCCTTACCGACTGACGTGGGTGATCATGTCCATCCACATGCTGGGATCAACCACCAGCTTGTATCATTTCGTGTGTGCACTCCTCGTGTGTCGACTCCCTTCCGTGCTGCGATCACCAACAGCTTGTATCATTTCGTGTGTGCACTCCTCGTGTGTCGATTCCCTTCCGTGCTGCGATCACCAACAGCTTGTATCATTTCGTGTGTGCACTCCTCGTGTGTCGACTCCCTTCCGCGCTGCGATCACCAACAGCTTGTATCATTTCGTGTGTGCACTCCTCGTGTGTCGATTCCCTTCCGCGCTGCGATCACCAACAGCTTGTATCATTTCGTGTGTGCACTCCTCGTGTGTCGACTCCCTCCACATGCTGGGATCACCAACAGCTTGTATCATTTCGTGTGTGCACTCGTCGTGTGTCGACTCTCTCCACATGCTGGGATCACCAACAGCTTGTATCATTTCGTGTGTGCACTCCTCGTGTGTCGACTCCCTTCCGTGCTGGGATCACCAACAGCTTGTATCATTTCGTGTGTGCACTCCTCGTGTGTCGACTCCCTTCCGTGCTGGGATCACCAACAGCTTGTATCATTTCGTGTGTGCACTCCTCGTGTGTCGACTCTCTCCACATGCTGGGATCACCAACAGCTTGTATCATTTCGTGTGTGCACTCCTCGTGTGTCGACTCTCTCCACATGCTGGGATCACCAACAGCTTGTATCATTTCGTGTGTGGACTCCTCGTGTGTCGACTCCCTTCCGTGCTGGGATCACCAACAGTTTGTATCATTTCGTGTGTGCACTCCTCGTGTGTCGACTCCCTTCCGTGCTGGGATCACCAACAGCTTGTATCATTTCGTGTGTGCACTCCTCGTGTGTCGACTCCCTTCCGTGCTGGGATCACCAACAGCTTGTATCATTTCGTGTGTGCACTCCTCGTGTGTCGACTCCCTTCCGTGCTGGGATCACCAACAGCTTGTATCATTTCGTGTGTGCACTCCTCGTGTGTCGACTCCCTTCCGTGCTGGGATCACCAACAGCTTGTATCATTTCGTGTGTGCACTCCTCGTGTGTCGACTCCCTTCCGTGCTGGGATCACCAACAGCTTGTATCATTTCGTGTGTGCACTCCTCGTGTGTCGACTCTCTCCACATGCTGGGATCACCAACAGCTTGTATCATTTCGTGTGTGCACTCCTCGTGTGTCGACTCTCTCCACATGCTGGGATCACCAACAGCTTGTATCATTTCGTGTGTGGACTCCTCGTGTGTCGACTCCCTTCCGTGCTGGGATCACCAACAGTTTGTATCATTTCGTGTGTGCACTCCTCGTGTGTCGACTCCCTTCCGTGCTGGGATCACCAACAGCTTGTATCATTTCGTGTGTGCACTCCTCGTGTGTCGACTCTCTCCACATGCTGGGATCACCAACAGCTTGTATCATTTCGTGTGTGCACTCCTCGTGTGTCGACTCTCTCCACATGCTGGGATCACCAACAGCTTGTATCATGTCGTGTGTGCACTCCTCGTGTGTCGACTCCCTTCCGTGCTGGGATCACCAACAGCTTGTATCATTTCGTGTGTGCACTCCTCGTGTGTCGACTCTCTCCACATGCTGGGATCACCAACAGCTTGTATCATTTCGTGTGTGCACTCCTCGTGTGTCGACTCTCTCCACATGCTGGGATCACCAACAGCTTGTATCATGTCGTGTGTGCACTCCTCGTGTGTCGACTCCCTTCCGTGCTGGGATCACCAACAGCTTGTATCATTTCGTGTGTGCATTCCTCGTGTGTCGACTCTCTCCACATGCTGGGATCACCAACAGCTTGTATCATTTCGTGTGTGCACTCCTCGTGTGTCGACTCTCTCCACATGCTGGGATCACCAACAGCTTGTATCATTTCGTGTGTGCACTCCTCGTGTGTCGACTCCCTTCCGTGCTGGGATCACCAACAGCTTGTATCATTTCGTGTGTGCACTCCTCGTGTGTCGACTCTCTTCCGTGCTGGGATCACCAACAGCTTGTATCATGTCGTGTGTGCACTCCTCGAGTGTCGACTCCCTTCCGTGCTGGGATCACCAACAGCTTGTATCATTTCGTGTGTGCACTCCTCGTGTGTCGACTCCCTTCCGTGCTGGGATCACCAACAGCTTGTATCATGTCGTGTGTGCACTCCTCGTGTGTCGACTCCCTTCCGTGCTGGGATCACCAACAGCTTGTATCATGTCGTGTGTGCACTCCTCGAGTGTCGACTCCCTTCCGTGCTGGGATCACCAACAGCTTGTATCATGTCGTGTGTGCACTCCTCGTGTGTCGACTCCCTTCCGTGCTGGGATCACCAACAGCTTGTATCATTTCGTGTGTGCACTCCTCGTGTGTCGACTCTCTTCCGTGCTGGGATCACCAACAGCTTGTATCATGTCGTGTGTGCACTCCTCGAGTGTCGACTCCCTTCCGTGCTGGGATCACCAACAGCTTGTATCATTTCGTGTGTGCACTCCTCGTGTGTCGACTCCCTTCCGTGCTGGGATCACCAACAGCTTGTATCATGTCGTGTGTGCACTCCTCGTGTGTCGACTCCCTTCCGTGCTGGGATCACCAACAGCTTGTATCATGTCGTGTGTGCACTCCTCGAGTGTCGACTCCCTTCCGTGCTGGGATCACCAACAGCTTGTATCATGTCGTGTGTGCACTCCTCGAGTGTCGACTCCCTTCCGTGCTGGGATCACCAACAGCTTGTATCATGTCGTGTGTGCACTCCGCGTGTGTCGACTCCCTTCCGTGCTGGGATCACCAACAGCTTGTATCATTTCGTGTGTGCACTCCTCGTGTGTCGACTCCCTTCCGTGCTGGGATCACCAACAGCTTGTATCATTTCGTGTGTGCACTCCTCGTGTGTCGACTCCCTTCCGTGCTGGGATCACCAACAGCTTGTATCATTTCGTGTGTGCACTCCTCGTGTGTCGACTCTCTCCACATGCTGGGATCACCAACAGCTTGTATCATTTCGTGTGTGCACTCCTCGTGTGTCGACTCTCTCCACATGCTGGGATCACCAACAGCTTGTATCATTTCGTGTGTGGACTCCTCGTGTGTCGACTCCCTTCCGTGCTGGGATCACCAACAGTTTGTATCATTTCGTGTGTGCACTCCTCGTGTGTCGACTCCCTTCCGTGCTGGGATCACCAACAGCTTGTATCATTTCGTGTGTGCACTCCTCGTGTGTCGACTCCCTTCCGTGCTGGGATCACCAACAGCTTGTATCATTTCGTGTGTGCACTCCTCGTGTGTCGACTCCCTTCCGTGCTGGGATCACCAACAGCTTGTATCATTTCGTGTGTGCACTCCTCGTGTGTCGACTCCCTTCCGTGCTGGGATCACCAACAGCTTGTATCATTTCGTGTGTGCACTCCTCGTGTGTCGACTCCCTTCCGTGCTGGGATCACCAACAGCTTGTATCATTTCGTGTGTGCACTCCTCGTGTGTCGACTCTCTCCACATGCTGGGATCACCAACAGCTTGTATCATTTCGTGTGTGCACTCCTCGTGTGTCGACTCTCTCCACATGCTGGGATCACCAACAGCTTGTATCATTTCGTGTGTGGACTCCTCGTGTGTCGACTCCCTTCCGTGCTGGGATCACCAACAGTTTGTATCATTTCGTGTGTGCACTCCTCGTGTGTCGACTCCCTTCCGTGCTGGGATCACCAACAGCTTGTATCATTTCGTGTGTGCACTCCTCGTGTGTCGACTCTCTCCACATGCTGGGATCACCAACAGCTTGTATCATTTCGTGTGTGCACTCCTCGTGTGTCGACTCTCTCCACATGCTGGGATCACCAACAGCTTGTATCATTTCGTGTGTGCACTCCTCGTGTGTCGACTCCCTTCCGTGCTGGGATCACCAACAGCTTGTATCATTTCGTGTGTGCACTCCTCGTGTGTCGACTCCCTTCCGTGCTGGGATCACCAACAGCTTGTATCATGTCGTGTGTGCACTCCTCGTGTGTCGACTCCCTTCCGTGCTGGGATCACCAACAGCTTGTATCATTTCGTGTGTGCACTCCTCGTGTGTCGACTCTCTCCACATGCTGGGATCACCAACAGCTTGTATCATTTCGTGTGTGCACTCCTCGTGTGTCGACTCTCTCCACATGCTGGGATCACCAACAGCTTGTATCATGTCGTGTGTGCACTCCTCGTGTGTCGACTCCCTTCCGTGCTGGGATCACCAACAGCTTGTATCATTTCGTGTGTGCACTCCTCGTGTGTCGACTCTCTCCACATGCTGGGATCACCAACAGCTTGTATCATTTCGTGTGTGCACTCCTCGTGTGTCGACTCCCTTCCGTGCTGGGATCACCAACAGCTTGTATCATGTCGTGTGTGCACTCCTCGAGTGTCGACTCCCTTCCGTGCTGGGATCACCAACAGCTTGTATCATGTCGTGTGTGCACTCCTCGAGTGTCGACTCCCTTCCGTGCTGGGATCACCAACAGCTTGTATCATGTCGTGTGTGCACTCCGCGTGTGTCGACTCCCTTCCGTGCTGGGATCACCAACAGCTTGTATCATTTCGTGTGTGCACTCCTCGTGTGTCGACTCCCTTCCGTGCTGGGATCACCAACAGCTTGTATCATTTCGTGTGTGCACTCCTCGTGTGTCGACTCCCTTCCGTGCTGGGATCACCAACAGCTTGTATCATTTCGTGTGTGCACTCCTCGTGTGTCGACTCTCTCCACATGCTGGGATCACCAACAGCTTGTATCATTTCGTGTGTGCACTCCTCGTGTGTCGACTCTCTCCACATGCTGGGATCACCAACAGCTTGTATCATTTCGTGTGTGGACTCCTCGTGTGTCGACTCCCTTCCGTGCTGGGATCACCAACAGTTTGTATCATTTCGTGTGTGCACTCCTCGTGTGTCGACTCCCTTCCGTGCTGGGATCACCAACAGCTTGTATCATTTCGTGTGTGCACTCCTCGTGTGTCGACTCCCTTCCGTGCTGGGATCACCAACAGCTTGTATCATTTCGTGTGTGCACTCCTCGTGTGTCGACTCCCTTCCGTGCTGGGATCACCAACAGCTTGTATCATTTCGTGTGTGCACTCCTCGTGTGTCGACTCCCTTCCGTGCTGGGATCACCAACAGCTTGTATCATTTCGTGTGTGCACTCCTCGTGTGTCGACTCCCTTCCGTGCTGGGATCACCAACAGCTTGTATCATTTCGTGTGTGCACTCCTCGTGTGTCGACTCTCTCCACATGCTGGGATCACCAACAGCTTGTATCATTTCGTGTGTGCACTCCTCGTGTGTCGACTCTCTCCACATGCTGGGATCACCAACAGCTTGTATCATTTCGTGTGTGGACTCCTCGTGTGTCGACTCCCTTCCGTGCTGGGATCACCAACAGTTTGTATCATTTCGTGTGTGCACTCCTCGTGTGTCGACTCCCTTCCGTGCTGGGATCACCAACAGCTTGTATCATTTCGTGTGTGCACTCCTCGTGTGTCGACTCTCTCCACATGCTGGGATCACCAACAGCTTGTATCATTTCGTGTGTGCACTCCTCGTGTGTCGACTCTCTCCACATGCTGGGATCACCAACAGCTTGTATCATTTCGTGTGTGCACTCCTCGTGTGTCGACTCCCTTCCGTGCTGGGATCACCAACAGCTTGTATCATTTCGTGTGTGCACTCCTCGTGTGTCGACTCCCTTCCGTGCTGGGATCACCAACAGCTTGTATCATGTCGTGTGTGCACTCCTCGTGTGTCGACTCCCTTCCGTGCTGGGATCACCAACAGCTTGTATCATTTCGTGTGTGCACTCCTCGTGTGTCGACTCTCTCCACATGCTGGGATCACCAACAGCTTGTATCATTTCGTGTGTGCACTCCTCGTGTGTCGACTCTCTCCACATGCTGGGATCACCAACAGCTTGTATCATGTCGTGTGTGCACTCCTCGTGTGTCGACTCCCTTCCGTGCTGGGATCACCAACAGCTTGTATCATTTCGTGTGTGCACTCCTCGTGTGTCGACTCTCTCCACATGCTGGGATCACCAACAGCTTGTATCATTTCGTGTGTGCACTCCTCGTGTGTCGACTCCCTTCCGTGCTGGGATCACCAACAGCTTGTATCATGTCGTGTGTGCACTCCTCGTGTGTCGACTCCCTTCCGTGCTGGGATCACCAACAGCTTGTATCATGTCGTGTGTGCACTCCTCGAGTGTCGACTCCCTTCCGTGCTGGGATCACCAACAGCTTGTATCATGTCGTGTGTGCACTCCTCGAGTGTCGACTCCCTTCCGTGCTGGGATCACCAACAGCTTGTATCATGTCGTGTGTGCACTCCGCGTGTGTCGACTCCCTTCCGTGCTGGGATCACCAACAGCTTGTATCATTTCGTGTGTGCACTCCTCGTGTGTCGACTCCCTTCCGTGCTGGGATCACCAACAGCTTGTATCATTTCGTGTGTGCACTCCTCGTGTGTCGACTCCCTTCCGTGCTGGGATCACCAACAGCTTGTATCATTTCGTGTGTGCACTCCTCGTGTGTCGACTCTCTCCACATGCTGGGATCACCAACAGCTTGTATCATTTCGTGTGTGCACTCCTCGTGTGTCGACTCTCTCCACATGCTGGGATCACCAACAGCTTGTATCATTTCGTGTGTGGACTCCTCGTGTCTCGACTCCCTTCCGTGCTGGGATCACCAACAGTTTGTATCATTTCGTGTGTGCACTCCTCGTGTGTCGACTCCCTTCCGTGCTGGGATCACCAACAGCTTGTATCATTTCGTGTGTGCACTCCTCGTGTGTCGACTCCCTTCCGTGCTGGGATCACCAACAGCTTGTATCATTTCGTGTGTGCACTCCTCGTGTGTCGACTCCCTTCCGTGCTGGGATCACCAACAGCTTGTATCATTTCGTGTGTGCACTCCTCGTGTGTCGACTCCCTTCCGTGCTGGGATCACCAACAGCTTGTATCATTTCGTGTGTGCACTCCTCGTGTGTCGACTCTCTCCACATGCTGGGATCACCAACAGCTTGTATCATTTCGTGTGTGCACTCCTCGTGTGTCGACTCTCTCCACATGCTGGGATCACCAACAGCTTGTATCATTTCGTGTGTGGACTCCTCGTGTGTCGACTCCCTTCCGTGCTGGGATCACCAACAGTTTGTATCATTTCGTGTGTGCACTCCTCGTGTGTCGACTCCCTTCCGTGCTGGGATCACCAACAGCTTGTATCATTTCGTGTGTGCACTCCTCGTGTGTCGACTCTCTCCACATGCTGGGATCACCAACAGCTTGTATCATTTCGTGTGTGCACTCCTCGTGTGTCGACTCTCTCCACATGCTGGGATCACCAACAGCTTGTATCATTTCGTGTGTGCACTCCTAGTGTGTCGACTCCCTTCCGTGCTGGGATCACCAACAGCTTGTATCATTTCGTGTGTGCACTCCTCGTGTGTCGACTCCCTTCCGTGCTGGGATCACCAACAGCTTGTATCATGTCGTGTGTGCACTCCTCGTGTGTCGACTCCCTTCCGTGCTGGGATCACCAACAGCTTGTATCATTTCGTGTGTGCACTCCTCGTGTGTCGACTCTCTCCACATGCTGGGATCACCAACAGCTTGTATCATTTCGTGTGTGCACTCCTCGTGTGTCGACTCTCTCCACATGCTGGGATCACCAACAGCTTGTATCATGTCGTGTGTGCACTCCTCGTGTGTCGACTCCCTTCCGTGCTGGGATCACCAACAGCTTGTATCATTTCGTGTGTGCACTCCTCGTGTGTCGACTCTCTCCACATGCTGGGATCACCAACAGCTTGTATCATTTCGTGTGTGCACTCCTCGTGTGTCGACTCTCTCCACATGCTGGGATCACCAACAGCTTGTATCATTTCGTGTGTGCACTCCTCGTGTGTCGACTCCCTTCCGTGCTGGGATCACCAACAGCTTGTATCATTACGTGTGTGCACTCCTCGTGTGTCGACTCTCTTCCGTGCTGGGATCACCAAAAGCTTGTATCATGTCGTGTGTGCACTCCTCGAGTGTCGACTCCCTTCCGTGCTGGGATCACCAACAGCTTGTATCATTTCGTGTGTGCACTCCTCGTGTGTCGACTCCCTTCCGTGCTGGGATCACCAACAGCTTGTATCATGTCGTGTGTGCACTCCTCGTGTGTCGACTCCCTTCCGTGCTGGGATCACCAGCAGCTTGTATCATGTCGTGTGTGCACTCCTCGAGTGTCGACTCCCTTCCGTGCTGGGATCACCAACAGCTTGTATCATGTCGTGTGTGCACTCCTCGTGTGTCGACTCCCTTCCGTGCTGGGATCACCAACAGCTTGTATCATTTCGTGTGTGCACTCCTCGTGTGTCGACTCTCTTCCGTGCTGGGATCACCAACAGCTTGTATCATGTCGTGTGTGCACTCCTCGAGTGTCGACTCCCTTCCGTGCTGGGATCACCAACAGCTTGTATCATTTCGTGTGTGCACTCCTCGTGTGTCGACTCCCTTCCGTGCTGGGATCACCAACAGCTTGTATCATGTCGTGTGTGCACTCCTCGTGTGTCGACTCCCTTCCGTGCTGGGATCACCAACAGCTTGTATCATGTCGTGTGTGCACTCCTCGAGTGTCGACTCCCTTCTGTGCTGGGATCACCAACAGCTTGTATCATGTCGTGTGTGCACTCCTCGAGTGTCGACTCCCTTCCGTGCTGGGATCACCAACAGCTTGTATCATGTCGTGTGTGCACTCCTCGTGTGTCGACTCCCTTCCGTGCTGGGATCACCAACAGCTTGTATCATTTCGTGTGTGCACTCCTCGTGTGTCGACTCCCTTCCGTGCTGGGATCACCAACAGCTTGTATCATTTCGTGTGTGCACTCCTCGTGTGTCGACTCCCTTCCGTGCTGGGATCACCAACAGCTTGTATCATGTCGTGTGTGCACTCCTCGAGTGTCGACTCCCTTCCGTGCTGGGATCACCAACAGCTTGTATCATTTCGTGTGTGCACTCCTCGTGTGTCGACTCCCTTCCGTGCTGGGATCACCAACAGCTTGTATCATTTCGTGTGTGCACTCCTCGTGTGTCGACTCCCTTCCGTGCTGGGATCACCAACAGCTTGTATCATTTCGTGTGTGCACTCCTCGTGTGTCGACTCCCTTCCGTGCTGGGATCACCAACAGCTTGTATCATTTCGTGTGTGCACTCCTCGTGTGTCGACTCCCTTCCGTGCTGGGATCACCAACAGCTTGTATCATTTCGTGTGTGCACTCCTCGTGTGTCGACTCTCTCCACATGCTGGGATCACCAACAGCTTGTATCATTTCGTGTGTGCACTCCTCGTGTGTCGACTCTCTCCACATGCTGGGATCACCAACAGCTTGTATCATGTCGTGTGTGCACTCCTCGTGTGTCGACTCCCTTCCGTGCTGGGATCACCAACAGCTTGTATCATTTCGTGTGTGCACTCCTCGTGTGTCGACTCTCTCCACATGCTGGGATCACCAACAGCTTGTATCATTTCGTGTGTGCACTCCTCGTGTGTCGACTCCCTTCCGTGCTGGGATCACCAACAGCTTGTATCATGTCGTGTGTGCACTCCTCGTGTGTCGACTCCCTTCCGTGCTGGGATCACCAACAGCTTGTATCATGTCGTGTGTGCACTCCTCGAGTGTCGACTCCCTTCCGTGCTGGGATCACCAACAGCTTGTATCATGTCGTGTGTGCACTCCTCGAGTGTCGACTCCCTTCCGTGCTGGGATCACCAACAGCTTGTATCATGTCGTGTGTGCACTCCGCGTGTGTCGACTCCCTTCCGTGCTGGGATCACCAACAGCTTGTATCATTTCGTGTGTGCACTCCTCGTGTGTCGACTCCCTTCCGTGCTGGGATCACCAACAGCTTGTATCATTTCGTGTGTGCACTCCTCGTGTGTCGACTCCCTTCCGTGCTGGGATCACCAACAGCTTGTATCATTTCGTGTGTGCACTCCTCGTGTGTCGACTCTCTCCACATGCTGGGATCACCAACAGCTTGTATCATTTCGTGTGTGCACTCCTCGTGTGTCGACTCTCTCCACATGCTGGGATCACCAACAGCTTGTATCATTTCGTGTGTGGACTCCTCGTGTGTCGACTCCCTTCCGTGCTGGGATCACCAACAGTTTGTATCATTTCGTGTGTGCACTCCTCGTGTGTCGACTCCCTTCCGTGCTGGGATCACCAACAGCTTGTATCATTTCGTGTGTGCACTCCTCGTGTGTCGACTCCCTTCCGTGCTGGGATCACCAACAGCTTGTATCATTTCGTGTGTGCACTCCTCGTGTGTCGACTCCCTTCCGTGCTGGGATCACCAACAGCTTGTATCATTTCGTGTGTGCACTCCTCGTGTGTCGACTCCCTTCCGTGCTGGGATCACCAACAGCTTGTATCATTTCGTGTGTGCACTCCTCGTGTGTCGACTCCCTTCCGTGCTGGGATCACCAACAGCTTGTATCATTTCGTGTGTGCACTCCTCGTGTGTCGACTCTCTCCACATGCTGGGATCACCAACAGCTTGTATCATTTCGTGTGTGCACTCCTCGTGTGTCGACTCTCTCCACATGCTGGGATCACCAACAGCTTGTATCATTTCGTGTGTGGACTCCTCGTGTGTCGACTCCCTTCCGTGCTGGGATCACCAACAGTTTGTATCATTTCGTGTGTGCACTCCTCGTGTGTCGACTCCCTTCCGTGCTGGGATCACCAACAGCTTGTATCATTTCGTGTGTGCACTCCTCGTGTGTCGACTCTCTCCACATGCTGGGATCACCAACAGCTTGTATCAATTCGTGTGTGCACTCCTCGTGTGTCGACTCTCTCCACATGCTGGGATCACCAACAGCTTGTATCATTTCGTGTGTGCACTCCTAGTGTGTCGACTCCCTTCCGTGCTGGGATCACCAACAGCTTGTATCATTTCGTGTGTGCACTCCTCGTGTGTCGACTCCCTTCCGTGCTGGGATCACCAACAGCTTGTATCATGTCGTGTGTGCACTCCTCGTGTGTCGACTCCCTTCCGTGCTGGGATCACCAACAGCTTGTATCATTTCGTGTGTGCACTCCTCGTGTGTCGACTCTCTCCACATGCTGGGATCACCAACAGCTTGTATCATTTCGTGTGTGCACTCCTCGTGTGTCGACTCTCTCCACATGCTGGGATCACCAACAGCTTGTATCATGTCGTGTGTGCACTCCTCGTGTGTCGACTCCCTTCCGTGCTGGGATCACCAACAGCTTGTATCATTTCGTGTGTGCACTCCTCGTGTGTCGACTCTCTCCACATGCTGGGATCACCAACAGCTTGTATCATTTCGTGTGTGCACTCCTCGTGTGTCGACTCTCTCCACATGCTGGGATCACCAACAGCTTGTATCATTTCGTGTGTGCACTCCTCGTGTGTCGACTCCCTTCCGTGCTGGGATCACCAACAGCTTGTATCATTACGTGTGTGCACTCCTCGTGTGTCGACTCTCTTCCGTGCTGGGATCACCAAAAGCTTGTATCATGTCGTGTGTGCACTCCTCGAGTGTCGACTCCCTTCCGTGCTGGGATCACCAACAGCTTGTATCATTTCGTGTGTGCACTCCTCGTGTGTCGACTCCCTTCCGTGCTGGGATCACCAACAGCTTGTATCATGTCGTGTGTGCACTCCTCGTGTGTCGACTCCCTTCCGTGCTGGGATCACCAGCAGCTTGTATCATGTCGTGTGTGCACTCCTCGAGTGTCGACTCCCTTCCGTGCTGGGATCACCAACAGCTTGTATCATGTCGTGTGTGCACTCCTCGTGTGTCGACTCCCTTCCGTGCTGGGATCACCAACAGCTTGTATCATTTCGTGTGTGCACTCCTCGTGTGTCGACTCTCTTCCGTGCTGGGATCACCAACAGCTTGTATCATGTCGTGTGTGCACTCCTCGAGTGTCGACTCCCTTCCGTGCTGGGATCACCAACAGCTTGTATCATTTCGTGTGTGCACTCCTCGTGTGTCGACTCCCTTCCGTGCTGGGATCACCAACAGCTTGTATCATGTCGTGTGTGCACTCCTCGTGTGTCGACTCCCTTCCGTGCTGGGATCACCAACAGCTTGTATCATGTCGTGTGTGCACTCCTCGAGTGTCGACTCCCTTCTGTGCTGGGATCACCAACAGCTTGTATCATGTCGTGTGTGCACTCCTCGAGTGTCGACTCCCTTCCGTGCTGGGATCACCAACAGCTTGTATCATTTCGTGTGTGCACTCCTCGTGTGTCGACTCTCTCCACATGCTGGGATCACCAACAGCTTGTATCATTTCGTGTGTGCACTCCTCGTGTGTCGACTCCCTTCCGTGCTGGGATCACCAACAGCTTGTATCATGTCGTGTGTGCACTCCTCGAGTGTCGACTCCCTTCCGTGCTGGGATCACCAACAGCTTGTATCATGTCGTGTGTGCACTCCGCGTGTGTCGACTCCCTTCCGTGCTGGGATCACCAACAGCTTGTATCATTTCGTGTGTGCACTCCTCGTGTGTCGACTCCCTTCCGTGCTGGGATCACCAACAGCTTGTATCATTTCGTGTGTGCACTCCTCGTGTGTCGACTCCCTTCCGTGCTGGGATCACCAACAGCTTGTATCATTTCGTGTGTGCACTCCTCGTGTGTCGACTCTCTCCACATGCTGGGATCACCAACAGCTTGTATCATTTCGTGTGTGCACTCCTCGTGTGTCGACTCTCTCCACATGCTGGGATCACCAACAGCTTGTATCATTTCGTGTGTGGACTCCTCGTGTGTCGACTCCCTTCCGTGCTGGGATCACCAACAGTTTGTATCATTTCGTGTGTGCACTCCTCGTGTGTCGACTCCCTTCCGTGCTGGGATCACCAACAGCTTGTATCATTTCGTGTGTGCACTCCTCGTGTGTCGACTCCCTTCCGTGCTGGGATCACCAACAGCTTGTATCATTTCGTGTGTGCACTCCTCGTGTGTCGACTCCCTTCCGTGCTGGGATCACCAACAGCTTGTATCATTTCGTGTGTGCACTCCTCGTGTGTCGACTCCCTTCCGTGCTGGGATCACCAACAGCTTGTATCATTTCGTGTGTGCACTCCTCGTGTGTCGACTCCCTTCCGTGCTGGGATCACCAACAGCTTGTATCATTTCGTGTGTGCACTCCTCGTGTGTCGACTCTCTCCACATGCTGGGATCACCAACAGCTTGTATCATTTCGTGTGTGCACTCCTCGTGTGTCGACTCTCTCCACATGCTGGGATCACCAACAGCTTGTATCATTTCGTGTGTGGACTCCTCGTGTGTCGACTCCCTTCCGTGCTGGGATCACCAACAGTTTGTATCATTTCGTGCGTGCACTCCTCGTGTGTCGACTCCCTTCCGTGCTGGGATCACCAACAGCTTGTATCATTTCGTGTGTGCACTCCTCGTGTGTCGACTCTCTCCACATGCTGGGATCACCAACAGCTTGTATCATTTCGTGTGTGCACTCCTCGTGTGTCGACTCTCTCCACATGCTGGGATCACCAACAGCTTGTATCATTTCGTGTGTGCACTCCTAGTGTGTCGACTCCCTTCCGTGCTGGGATCACCAACAGCTTGTATCATTTCGTGTGTGCACTCCTCGTGTGTCGACTCCCTTCCGTGCTGGGATCACCAACAGCTTGTATCATGTCGTGTGTGCACTCCTCGTGTGTCGACTCCCTTCCGTGCTGGGATCACCAACAGCTTATATCATTTCGTGTGTGCACTCCTCGTGTGTCGACTCTCTCCACATGCTGGGATCACCAACAGCTTGTATCATTTCGTGTGTGCACTCCTCGTGTGTCGACTCTCTCCACATGCTGGGATCACCAACAGCTTGTATCATGTCGTGTGTGCACTCCTCGTGTGTCGACTCCCTTCCGTGCTGGGATCACCAACAGCTTGTATCATTTCGTGTGTGCACTCCTCGTGTGTCGACTCTCTCCACATGCTGGGATCACCAACAGCTTGTATCATTTCGTGTGTGCACTCCTCGTGTGTCGACTCTCTCCACATGCTGGGATCACCAACAGCTTGTATCATTTCGTGTGTGCACTCCTCGTGTGTCGACTCCCTTCCGTGCTGGGATCACCAACAGCTTGTATCATTACGTGTGTGCACTCCTCGTGTGTCGACTCTCTTCCGTGCTGGGATCACCAAAAGCTTGTATCATGTCGTGTGTGCACTCCTCGAGTGTCGACTCCCTTCCGTGCTGGGATCACCAACAGCTTGTATCATTTCGTGTGTGCACTCCTCGTGTGTCGACTCCCTTCCGTGCTGGGATCACCAACAGCTTGTATCATGTCGTGTGTGCACTCCTCGTGTGTCGACTCCCTTCCGTGCTGGGATCACCAGCAGCTTGTATCATGTCGTGTGTGCACTCCTCGAGTGTCGACTCCCTTCCGTGCTGGGATCACCAACAGCTTGTATCATGTCGTGTGTGCACTCCTCGTGTGTCGACTCCCTTCCGTGCTGGGATCACCAACAGCTTGTATCATTTCGTGTGTGCACTCCTCGTGTGTCGACTCTCTTCCGTGCTGGGATCACCAACAGCTTGTATCATGTCGTGTGTGCACTCCTCGAGTGTCGACTCCCTTCCGTGCTGGGATCACCAACAGCTTGTATCATTTCGTGTGTGCACTCCTCGTGTGTCGACTCCCTTCCGTGCTGGGATCACCAACAGCTTGTATCATGTCGTGTGTGCACTCCTCGTGTGTCGACTCCCTTCCGTGCTGGGATCACCAACAGCTTGTATCATGTCGTGTGTGCACTCCTCGAGTGTCGACTCCCTTCTGTGCTGGGATCACCAACAGCTTGTATCATGTCGTGTGTGCACTCCTCGAGTGTCGACTCCCTTCCGTGCTGGGATCACCAACAGCTTGTATCATGTCGTGTGTGCACTCCTCGTGTGTCGACTCCCTTCCGTGCTGGGATCACCAACAGCTTGTATCATTTCGTGTGTGCACTCCTCGTGTGTCGACTCCCTTCCGTGCTGGGATCACCAACAGCTTGTATCATTTCGTGTGTGCACTCCTCGTGTGTCGACTCCCTTCCGTGCTGGGATCACCAACAGCTTGTATCATGTCGTGTGTGCACTCCTCGAGTGTCGACTCCCTTCCGTGCTGGGATCACCAACAGCTTGTATCATTTCGTGTGTGCACTCCTCGTGTGTCGACTCCCTTCCGTGCTGGGATCACCAACAGCTTGTATCATTTCGTGTGTGCACTCCTCGTGTGTCGACTCCCTTCCGTGCTGGGATCACCAACAGCTTGTATCATTTCGTGTGTGCACTCCTCGTGTGTCGACTCCCTTCCGTGCCGGGATCACCAACAGCTTGTATCATTTCGTGTGTGCACTCCTCGTGTGTCGACTCCCTTCCGTGCTGGGATCACCAACAGCTTGTATCATGTCGTGTGTGCACTCCTCGAGTGTCGACTCCCTTCCGTGCTGGGATCACCAACAGCTTGTATCATTTCGTGTGTGCACTCCTCGTGTGTCGACTCCCTTCCGTGCTGGGATCACCAACAGCTTGTATCATTTCGTGTGTGCACTCCTCGTGTGTCGACTCCCTTCCGTGCTGGGATCACCAACAGCTTGTATCATTTCGTGTGTGCACTCCTCGTGTGTCGACTCCCTTCCGTGCTGGGATCACCAACAGCTTGTATCATTTCGTGTGTGCACTCCTCGTGTGTCGACTCCCTTCCGTGCTGGGATCACCAACAGCTTGTATCATTTCGTGTGTGCACTCCTCGTGTGTCGACTCCCTTCCGTGCTGGGATCACCAACAGCTTGTATCATGTCGTGTGTGCACTCCTCGTGTGTCGACTCCCTTCCGTGCCATGCAACAAAACTTGCAAGATGTTTCTCTCGTGGCCGTCATCTCTCTCGTTTCACAACACGTTCTAGTTGTCACAACACGTTCCAGTTATCACAACACGTTCCAGTTGTCACAACACGTTCCAGTTATCACAACACGTTCTAGTTGTCACAACACGTTCCAGTTATCACAACACGTTCTAGTTGTCACAACACGTTCCAGTTGTCACAACACGTTCCAGTTGTCACAACACGTTCCAGTTATTTGACAATGTGGACAAAACTAAAAGGTCAGGGATCAACTTGCACTGGAACCCTTGTCCGACCATGTGCATTCCTATTTCAGCGGCAGTTCCTAACCGTTACACCAACACGCCCGCTATATTGTACATGGTAGAATGCAATGTCTGCTGTCGGGACAAATGATCAACATGAGAAATGGTATCAGTGACACATTACTTTATTTCGTGTGGTGTGTAGTTTCTGTTATATTTTTGATAGTGCTCACAACATCCCATAATTTCAATTTGGATATATGACAAAGATGTTTGTTGTCACCGGATCTCTTCTCTTCTCTTCTCTTCTCTTCTCGTCTCTTCTCTCATCCCCTACCTTCCCCTCCCCTCTTCTCTTCTCTTCTCTTTTCTTCTCTTCTCTCATCCCCTACCTTCCCCTCCCCTCTTCTCTTCTCTTCTCTTCTCTTCTCTTCTCTTCTCTTCTCTTCTCTTCTCTTCTCTTCTCTTCTCTCTCTCTCTCTCTCTCTCTCTCTCTCTCTCTCTCTCTCTCTCTCGATCGAGCGAGCGAGCGAAGTAACATTGTTCAAAATCAAAGATAAGCGAGGAATAAGAGTTGGGGGTTATAATATAAACAATGCAGATTATGAAGATGACACAGTGTTGACAGCTTAATACGCGGGATATCTACAACTGCTCAACGCAATAGTAACAGAGATTGTAAACAAAGGCTCTCCTTTAAAAATCATGTAAACAGAATAAAAAGGGCACGGGGAAGACATAGGTAAACATCTGGATGTTTTTGGGCCATAACTCAGGCGGGATCCAAGACTGGTGATTGTGTGAGACGGGATCCAAGACTGGTGATTGTGTGAGACGGGATCCAAGCCTGGTGATTGTGTGAGACGGGATCCAAGACTGGTGATTGTGTGAGACGGGATCCAAGACTGGTGATTGTGTGAGATGGGATCCAAGACTGGTGATTGTGTGAGACGGGATCCAAGACTGGTGATTGTGTGAGACGGGATCCAAGACTGGTGATTGTGTGAGACAGGATCCAAGACTGGTGATTGTGTGAGACGGGATCCAAGACTGGTGATTGTGTGAGACGGGATCCAAGACTGGTGATTGTGTGAGATGGCAAATCATGACCGCCCAGGCTGTATCGACATGGCACATGATAATGATGATTATAACTGCTTAATCTGAAACTCCGAGATCTGCATTGTAAAGATGGCTTGAAACGAAATATGTATGATTTATTTAGTTGTGATATAACAGATGAATGAAACAAAACTCCGAGATCTGCATTGTAAAGATGGCTTGAAACTAAATGTGTATTATTTATTTAGTTGTGATATAACAGATGAATGAAACAAAACTCCGAGATCTGCATTGTAAAGATGGTTTGAAACTAAATATGTATTATTTATTTAGTTGTGATATAACAGATGAATGAAACAAAACTCCGAGATCTGCATTGTAAAGATGGCTTGAAACTAAATATGTATTATTTATTTAGTTGTGATATAACAGATGAATGAAACAAAACTCCGAGATCTGCATTGTAAAGATGGCTTGAAACTAAATATGTATTATTTATTTAGTTGTGATATAACAGATGAATGAAACAAAACTCCGAGATCTGCATTGTAAAGATGGCTTGAAACTAAATATGTATTATTTATTTAGTTGTGATTTTAACAGATGAGTGAAACAAAACTGGCATACCACATTGGATTGTCAGCGCCATGAAGATACCAACTCGAATCTGTGGGGGAAAACAGTGAAATGCAATGAATAGTTCTGTGTATATTAGCATAAATAATACTTTCTCACTAGTTCATGTTTTCATAGTAAATTTGGTGTCATGGCTGGTAATAACATTTTGACGTTCATTCCTTCATATCTAATCATAACTGAAAACCCCAGCACATAACCACACACAGATTACGCAACCCTACACAGAAAACTTTGTTTTGGTGCCAAACATTTTATACCTAATTGTGTATAAATGAGGCCTGCTAAATCCAAATATCACACTAATTTGTCTGTATCAGTTCCAGTTTTTGAGATACAGTTTTTGGTTTTTTTTAAATATTAATTAATTTATTTTTTAAATTCAATTAATATTATTACATTATTTTCTGTATAATACTCGGGGGGGGGGGGGGGGGAACAAACAAGCAATACACAAACAACAACAAAAACTATTGCTATCTAGTCCCTTACAACATTTCAACATTTAGAATTTCAATGGTTTGGAGAGAGCATAAGAGTCACAATGATGTCTGTTATTTCTGTGTCGACAGTATTAAGAAAATTAATGCGGGAAAAATGGAAATATCCATATTTAAATTCTGCAAAAAGCGATCTAAGAGATAGCACAATCGATCAAAGGATATTGGA
Organism: Cepaea hortensis; assembly: GCA_963921405.1. Lineage (NCBI taxonomy): Eukaryota > Metazoa > Mollusca > Gastropoda > Stylommatophora > Helicidae > Cepaea > Cepaea hortensis. Next base: position 394,739 of record CAWUFQ010000002.1, on the reverse strand, counting down.
CTGTATCAGAGTGTTACGGGTGAAACTGAGTGGAAGACCTTTTGATGTTAACGTCATACAAGTTTATGCACCAACAGCAGACGTAGTGATGACAACATTGATGAATTTTATAATGATTTAGAGAAAACCTTCAGGAAATGCAAGAATTCTGAAGTAAATATCATAATAGGTGACTTGAATGCCAAAGTTGGAAATCAACAGGACACAAAGTGTTAGGAAGAAAATACAACCCGAAATAGGAGAAGAACAATGTGGGTTTGTAGAAGGCAAGGGCACAGTAAATGCTATGTATATACTGAGAACAGTAATTGAACTTTCTATAGAAGTAAACAGAGATCTACATCTTTGCTTAATTGATTACACAAAGGCTTTCTATAACATGAGACATGTCGACATGATAAGGATGCTTGAAGATTTACAAATTGATGGAAAAGACCATAGACTTGTAAAGAACATATATTGGAAACAACAAGCTGCCATCAGAATTGAAAATGAAGTAGGTCAATATCAGCATATTAAAAGAAGTGTGAGACAGGGATGTGTAATGTAACCAGATCTTTTTTCCCTGTACAGTGAAAATATTTTCAGAAATATAGAAGATATGGAAGAATCAACATTAGGGGACGATACATCAATAACAATAGTTATGCAGATGATACAGTTTTGATTGTAGACAATGAACAGGATCTGCAACATTTAGTAGATGTGGTTGCTGCAAACAGTGAACAACTAGGATTAGAATTGAATAGTAAGAAGACACATATTATGGTCGTCACTGGGAAGATGGAAATACCACAATGTGATATACGAGTAGATGGACATATTCTTAAACAAGTGAATCGATACAGTTATCTAGGCACAGTCATAGGCCTAACATCTGATGGGAGATGCCTTGAAGAGATTAGAACAAGAATTGTCTTTGCGAAGGTAGCCTTTTGCAAGATGAAAAACATACTGACCAATAAAAAGATATCTATTGAAACGAGAAAAAGAGTGTTGAAATGCTACATAGAATCTATACTTTTGTATGGATGTGAAGGCGCGGACAATGAGCAGACAAGCTAAAGAACATCTGATGGCCGTGGAAATGTGGTTTCTAAGGAAATTCTAAGAAAATGCAAAGAATACCATGGACAGACAGAAAAACAAATGAACAAGTCCAAGAAGCAAATTAAGATCGTAAACTGATTAGAGCCATTAGACGTAGACAGTCACAATTTGTTGGGCATGTTATGAGAAGACATGACTTGGAGAACTTGGTGACAACTGGTAAGATCGAAGGGAGGAGACCAAGGGGAAGACCTAGAGACAAATACCTGGATGGCTTGGCCACTTGGTCGAGACAGGAACACAGAGCTGATCCACGACTCTGGTGATCGGGTGAGATGGCAGAACATGACCGCCCACGCTTACCGGCATGGCACATGATGGATGATGGATGGATGATGTACTAGGCAAGTGATTACAAAAATCAATCACGTAATCAATCAATTTCCGTCTCCACAATACAGGTTGGCTGAAATGGATCTCCAACACTGTGGTACAAACATACAACACACAAACATACCATGTTCTATGAAGACTTGGACGGACCCGGTCACGGTGTAGAACGATGGATGGCAGCTACAATACCCATGGTCTAAAGCTACAGCTCTTATACGTTTCCCATGACCACGTCGTCATCAGAAAATCTATTCATGTTGTTAGAAGCTGTCACCTGCAATAAAAATAGGTAGCTTCCATCAATCGCTAAATTAATTCAACCGTTAAAGTCACCGGTATTGCTGGACGTGATTTACATTTCATCACTGATGATAATCATGGACCTATTAATACATACAAATCATGCAGGCACAAGATCCTAAAATGTGCCTGCGTGTATAAGTTGAAACTTGCTAATTTTTGGCTGCACGTGTTGGTTCAATGTCCGTCTATACCGTGGGGGAATATTCACTCCCTATTGAGATTTCTACTTCAGCTACCATCATCAGTATCATCACGAAGTGTGCCAGCCCTAGAGTTGTTCGAGAAACGTCGTGTTCACAACTTTCGACAATTGTCTATCTTGTGTCGCTCTCCTCACTTCAGTGTAGTATCCATGTTTATGGAATCGATCATCATCATCATCATAAGCAGAACCGAAAAGCGATGCCGGTCTGGATCCGCCATCCAAATCAATCTGCAGAGTTTTGGATGAAATCTGTGTTCTGGTACCGATTATGTCGTGTACCCAGTTCAGTAATGTAGACCCATATCAGCTACTGCAGCTAGGATGCAAAGTGCTAGATCGTCACATATACTAGGTACAGAGCAGGCTGAGAATGTCGAAGGCATGCTTCAGTTGTAACATCAAATAAAATGTCCGTCCGTTGGAACTTTCCCCCACGGAATTTTTGTAGTGCTATCTGTCCCACCCCACAATTTATTCAGCTGTTTTCGACTTTGAAGAGAAACTGATAGTCGTCGTTTAATTTCTTTCATTGTGTCACCGTTGTTGGTAATCAATGACCCAAGATATTCGAAATTTTCCACCAACTCCAATCTTTCCTCATTAACATATATTTCTGTCTCCATATTAGTTTTATCTGTATTCATTATCTATGCTATTGTATGTAAAGACATAAGTTGTGATTTTCACTATTCAATTGGGTTGCGGTTTTTATGCAGTCTCCATGGCCTAGGACTTAACGTCATTCTCCGTAATCCCGGGTATTCTCGTGAGTAACGTAAACTGCACGAGAATCAGTAGCGGTTCTCGCCGCGTTGGTAACTTAGGGGTATGTGAACCGGTCGTTCAGAAGGAAATGACAAACTACTGAGCGTAATCTTGCCAAGTACATCAACAGCAGCTGAAAGTTGCTGGTTTTGACTGCAATGGCCTGTAAAGGCTATGGGAGAAAAAAAATGCTCACTTAGCATGCGACGAGTGCAGGTGTGGAACCCTCTCCCGTACTCGCTGGGCCTAGTATATAAACAATTAACTGTAAGTGTAAGGCACTCAACGAAGCTTGAGGCTTGTGTCTGTGTCTAGTATAGAAACAATTAACTGTAATTGTAAGGCACTGAACGTAGCTTGAGGCTTGCATGTCTGTGTCTAGTATAGAAACAATTAACTGTAATTGTAAGGCACTGAACGAAGCTTGAGGCTTGTATGTCTGTGTCTAGTATATAAACAATTAACTGTAATTGTAAGGCACTGAACGAAGCTTGAGGCTTGTATGTCTGTGTCTAGTATAGAAACAATTAACTGTAATTGTAAGGCACTGAACGTAGCTTGAGGCTTGTGTGTCTGTGTCTAGTATAGAAACAATTAACTGTAAGTGTAAGGCACTGAACGAAGCTTGAGGCTTGTGTGTCTGTGTCTAGTATAGAAACAATTAACTGTAATTGTAAGGCACTGAACGAAGCTTGAGGCTTGTGTGTCTGTGCCTAGTATAGAAACAATTAACTGTAATTGTAAGACACTGAACGAAGCTTGAGGCTTGTGTGTCTGTGTCTAGTATAGAAACAATTAACTGTAAGTGTAAGGCACTGAACGAAGCTTGAGGCTTGTGTGTCTGTGTCTAGTATAGAAACAATTAACTGTAAGTGTAAGGCACTGAACGAAGCTTGAGGCTTGTGTGTCTGTGCCTAGTATAGAAACAATTAACTGTAATTGTAAGACACTGAACGAAGCTTGAGGCTTGTGTGTCTGTGTCTAGTATAGAAACAATTAACTGTAATTGTAAGACACTGAACGAAGCTTGAGGCTTGTGTGTCTGTGTCTAGTATAGAAACAATTAACTGTAATTGTAAGACACTGAACGAAGCTTGAGGCATGTGTGTCTGTGTCTAGTATAGAAACAATTAAGTGTAATTGTAAGGCACTGAACGAAGCTTGAGGCTTGTGTGTCTAGTATAGAAACAATTAACTGTAATTGTAAGGCACTGAACTAAGCTTGAGGCATGTGTGTCTGTGTCTAGTATAGAAACAATTAAGTGTAATTGTAAGCACTGAACGAAGCTTGAGGCATGGGTTTCTGTGTCTAGTATAGAAACAATTAAGTGTAATTGTAAGGCACTGAACGAAGCTTGAGGCTTGTGTGTCTAGTATAGAAACACTTAACTGTAATTGTAAGGCACTGAAAGTAACTTGAGGCTTGTGTGTCTGTGTCTTGTATAGAAACAATTAACTGTAATTGTAAGGCACTGAACGTAGCTTGAGGCTTGTGTGTCTGTGTCTAGTATAGAAACAATTAAGTGTAATTGTAAGCCACTGATCGTAGCTTGAGGCTTGTGTGTCTGTGACTTGTATAGAAACAATTAACTGTAATTGTAAGCCACTGAACTGGTTGGGTGGGTAGAGGATGTGTGGGTGGGGAATGGGTGTGTGGGTTAGGATGTGTATGTGGGTCGACGCGGGATGTGTGGGTTGGTGGGGGGTGTTTGTGTGTGTGTCGTGAGTGTGTGTGGGTTGGGGAACCGGTGAGGGCAGTGTGTGTGGGTTGGGGAACCGGTGAGGGCAGTGTGTGTGGGTTGGGGGATGTGTTGGACTGGGTGGGTCGGTTGGTTGGGTATGTATGTGTCCCTGGGTGTGTGTGTGTGTCTGTAGGTGGAAGTTTGTGTGTGTGGGTGGGGTGATGTGTTGGTGGGATGATGAGTGGGTAGGTGGGAGATGTGCCTTATAACATAGCAATTTGCATTGTTTATGTTTTCAACATTCATTTTACAATGTTTTTCTGTCCTTCCTATGTGAATGTATAATGCACTTGAAGAAAAATGAGTGGAAAGGCTGAATGTAAGACGGGCTTACGTGCCCAATGTTTGACCCTTTTAACATAAATGTGATTTGGTTTGACTTGATTTGAAAGAGGTAGGTTGTCTGATCTTCCATAGAATAAAGGCTTAAAAGTCGCTTAAATGTCGACCGGGTCGAATTCATTGCACATGGTTTTATCCCATGTGACTCGGTCTCTTTCCTCAGCGCCGAAAGCGTCGCATAAAACACGAACTCCGTAGCTCTAGCGCCGACCCACAGGAGTTTCCGAAAAATTTCACTCGTGAACCGAAGGACGTGGTCCGGAATCTAATTCACAACCTTCGGAGCCCTAGTCAAACGGCTTGACCACTTCGCCACAGAGACTGCCAATAGTAGAATAGTACTGCCTAAAACCAGCCTGCTGTGGCACAAGGATGTTTTCACTTTCAATGTACCACTGCAGTCTGTGATTAATGATGCTCTCAATTGTTTTGCAGAGGCAGCTGGTGAGGCTAATTGGTCTGTAGCTGGAGGCAATGGAACTATCTTTCCTTGATTTTAGGAGGGGTATCATGATTGCTTCTCTCCAGGCTTGTGGAACGCTGCCTAAGGCCCATCTGTGATTGAAGATCTGCAACAGCGTTGCTTTGGCCTCTGTTCCTAGGTTCTTGATCATTTCATTGGAGATACCATCAGTTTCTCATTTTTAGTTTTGATATGGCTAGCTCCATTTCGCTGATTGTCATAGATGCCTCCAGAATCTCATGAAATATTTAATTCTGCCATTTATGTTGCCATTTCTCTCACATCTTTTGTTGTTTCTCTGGACTAATTTCGATAGTGTTATCTTGTGCGAATGAGTCCGCTTGCTTTCCTGTTAAGATGTTTCCGCCTTTAAGTATTTTTTTAAATTTTTCCTTGTGACCTCATTGTTAAGTTGTTTTATTAGTTTCCACAACTTCCGTGTGTCTCTATCTGTTTTCTCCTGCCAGCTTTTCCGTCTAGCCTGCAGTTTGGCCCTTTGAAATGTGGCTTTTGTGTGCTGGTATTTATTATGATGCTATTGGCTGGGTTTGGTCTCTGCTTGCTTTCTACACACTTCAACATCATTATGCAACTGTTCCAGTTCACTGCTCCAGTAGCGTTACAATGTTTACGGGCTCCTCTTGGTACTGTTTCTCTTGCTGCCTGTAGTATACATTTCCCAAACTGTTCAACTACTTTATTTATGTCTTTCTCGGTGTTCGGGTTTCTAACCAGTATGCTGGTGCGATGCTTGTACATAGTCCAGTCTGCTTTCTTGTAGTTCCACCTCGAGAGGGTGCTGCTTTCACTTACAATCTCATTTTCTACAGTTAGAAAGACTGGCCGATGGTCACTGCCACCATGTTGTTTCCCAACAATTTGTGTAATGTTCCACTCCAGGTCAAGTGTAGTTGTGGTGTGCCATGATCTAGAGTAGAAAGTATGTGGGTCAGACGGCTGGTTAATCAATGTGAATCTATTCTCATTCTGCCATTCTCCCAGTATCTCTCCTCTCTGGTCCATGTGATCATAGCCACAGCTCTGCGAGTGGCTGTTGAAATCGCTACACACAATCACTTCGTCTTTCTTTTAATGGTAGTGTGTCCAGTGCCTGTGGGTGGTAACTTGGACAAAGTAATTGATCAGATGTAGGTCTTTATTGCCTGTCTTAAGGTTAAGTGTCTGATACTCAGCCCCTTCCATGCAAACTTCAGTTTGGGAAGCAGTGATGTTATTTTTTACAAAGTCAGTATCCCACGCTTTCGCCTGCCCTTTTTGTCAGATCGGTAACACTGGTAGCTTCTGATTTTGAAGGCTATATTTTCGTTGATGTGAGTTTCTTTCAAGCAACATACGCTTACTTTTTCTTGGTTCAAGATGTTTTCTAGGTCTATTATTTTTTTTTTTCATTTTTGTTGCTGACTCCCTCCTCATTCCAGTGAATTATTTTTAGTCTTTATTTGATATGGTCAGACGCTCTATTCTCAGGTCCTCTGTATCCACAGGACATATGAGAAGGACATCCACTAATTGTGTTGGACACTTTCGAGGCATAGGGCCCGACACTGCACCTGCCTGGGGGTCCAAGGCCAAGCGAGCACCATAACATTTAGCAGTAGTCGACATATTTCACGGTGTAATTGCGTAGCATCCTGATTCTCTTGTGTAGTATATCATTGTTTAGTATATCCTTGTTTAGTATATCCTTGTCTAGCATAATCTTGTGTAGTATAAAGTCGTGTAGTATAATTTTTTGTAGTATAATCTTGTGTAGTATAATCTTGTGTACTATAATCTTGTGTAGTTTAATCTTGTGTAGTATAATCTTGTGTAGTATAATCCTGTGTACTATAATCTTGTGTAGTTTAATCTTGTGTAGTATAATCGTATTTAGTATGATCTAGTGTAGTATACCCTTGTGTAGTATATCCTTGTGTAGTATACCCTTAGTATTATTCATGTGGGTAGTATACCCAAGCTAGAATCTATCTACAGGGTGTTTGTAAAGTCTCACTACACTTTGTATGTAGAACAAATGTTTTCTTCAGTTGATAACACTATTATGTTTGGATTGCAAAGAATTACTCCAGCAGACGACAGGCATTCTATGCATACTGCTTCGTGATGGACTGTGAAGAAAGTTTTTTGATGACATCATGTACTTCATGTTTCAGATTTGTTCTAAATACAAATTGTAGTGAAACTTTACAACTACCTGGTATTTGATTATTGGTATGGCCTCAGCTCTATAGCTAAAGTTGTTTCGGCTAAAGGCAGGAGGCGGTAATTAATTGGGCGGTATTTTCACAAATTGCCTGAATCATTGTGTTTGTTTTCTCTCTATATATTCAATGCACAATGGATACCTATATTTCCAATTTGATCATTTCTAAGTGTGCGAAGCCTCGAGTGAAGCTGGCGGTTCTTCTCAAGCACTTCTTGTGAGATGCAATGAGCTTGTTCCCTAGTGATTGAGACAGAAACAAAAAAAAACATGAGGCTACTATCATAAAAAGAAGTTTGAGAACAAACGAATCGAACAGAGAATGTATTATACTTGACAACAACAAGAAAGACCCAGACAACAGTTATATGACACAGTGATTGTTGTCGGTGGGGAGAGCAAGTTGACAGTGAATATTATCAGCACTTTGGATGGTTAGACACAGACATTGTGAAATATTATCAGCACTTTGGATGGTTAGACACAGACATTGTGAAATATTATCAGCACTTTGGATGGTTGGACACAGACATTGTGAAATATTATCAGCACTTTGGATGGTTAGACACAGACATTGTGAAATATTATCAGCACTTTGGATGGTTAGACACAGACATTGTGAAAGACTTCGGTGATGACCGTGATCCTACGGGAGTGTACAGTAAAATTATAGACACATTTGACCCACTTATGACAACTTTGACTAATACACTAAATAAAGCGCATATTTTATGTTTATTGCTGTAATAACTCCGATGATACACCGTATCAAACAAAACATTATGTTTAACAATGTAACACCACAAACTGTTTCAATATAACAAACAAACAAACATGTATTATTTACAAAATATTACTCAGAGAAATGAGCAGGCTGACAGGCTTGCAGGTGCGGCTATTGAGGAGGACAGACGAGTCATGGACTTGTCTGATATACTGAATGCTGACCTATACTGAATGCTCTACGAGAAGTAAGTCGGTTGTGAGAACCAAGTCATGACTGTGAACCTACAACCATGGTCAGACTGCGAGAACAGCAAATTAAAAGAGGTGTTTTCAAACAAGAACACTATACAGGAAGCCAAAGAAGATGAATAAATCGACACAGAACTGGGGTCGTTAGCTGCTACATGCTGCGGGATTGACTGAGGAGGGGATCCGAGCACGTATAGACTGAATTGTTGGATGAGCAATGAGGATGATCTGTTGACTAACTAACAACTCAGAGAAAGAAACATGACACTGAAAACATCAGACAGCCCTCAGAAGACAGACCAAAGTGTACATCCACGACTACTTGACCTGGTTTTATCAGTATACATTCTCCATCGGACCATTCAGTTGGAGTCTGTTGACAACGAAATATCTAAAAGACATCTAAGAGACACGACCAGCCTAACCCCAGCCAGTCCCTGTGTGCTGTGCTAAACCCATGACAGAGATATGACCAGCCTAACCCCAGCCAGTCCGTGTGTGCTGTGCTAAACCATGACCTGGGTGTTTTTAAATATCCTTATCCGCAGTTGTGGAGCTCCAGTACCGGTCTTACACGCAACTAGTTTCTGGACAAGGAGAGGGGAAGGAGGGCACTACAACACAAGCACCGTGGAAATGATACACTGATACCGGGCTGGGAGAAATGTCCACACCAACCTCACTGTGATAGACGAACGTCCCTGTCAGGGACTAGACCACATGAACACCAATGCCTGGTGACCTAAGATAAACCTCAGCTTGCCAGAGTTTTCACAAACAACCTCAATCAATAAACATTGACAAACTAATAGATAAACATTATGTACATTTTTTTTTTTAAATACAACATGCTCACTTTAAGAAACATGTTCAAGAAAACGCTATAATCCAACCCCACCCTCCCCCTCCCAAAAAAAAAATAGAAGAAGAAGATAAGCATCAGCCATTATTGCGTTATTTACCATTGCTTTAAAATGCAGGTTATGCTGGCCTCTAGAATAAAGGCAGCCTAATAAAAGTTAGTTGCATGGCCTTTACGGGACGTTTTAGTCAACCCCACCATTTAAGAAAAATCTCTAATCTAATTTCATATAATATTTATGTAATGAACTGAAAGAAAAGACTAAATTAATTTCACATAGTATTTCTGTACTGGACTGCAAGAAATATCTTTAAACTAACTTCACATAGTTTGTCTGTACTGAGCTGGAAGAAAAGTTTCTAAACTAATTTCACATAGTATTTCTGTACTGAACTGGAAGGAAGAAAAGTCTCTAAACTAACTTCACATAGTATCTCTGTACTGGACTGGAAGCAAAGTCACTAAACTAACTTCACATAGTATTTCTGTACTGGACAGGAAGAAAAGTCTCCAAACTAACTTCACATAGTATTTCAGTACTGGACTGGAAGAAAAGTCTCTAAACTAACTTCACATAGTATTTCTGTACTGGACTGGAAGACAAGTCTCTAAACTAACTTCACATAGTATTTCTGTAATGGACTGGAAGAATAGTCTCTAACCTAACTTCACAAAGTATTTCTGTACTGGACGGGAAGAAAAGTCTCTAAACTAACTTCACACAGTATTTCTGTACTGGACTGTAAGAAAAGTCTCTAAACTAACTTCACAAAGTATTTCTGTACACGACTGGAAGAAAAGTCTCTAAACTAACTTCACATAGTATTTCTGTAATGGACGGGAAGAAAAGTCTCTAAACTAACTTCACATAGTATTTCTGTACTGGACGGGAAGAAAAGTCTCTAAACTAACTTCACAAAGTATTTCTGTACACGACTGGAAGAAAAGTCTCTAAACTAACTTCACAAAGTATTTCTGTACACGACTGGAAGAAAAGTCTCTAAACTAACTTCACATAGTATTTCTGTACTGGACGGGAAGAAAAGTCTCTAAACTAACTTCACATAGTATTTCTGTACTGGACTGGAAGAAAAGTCTCTAAACTAACTTCACATAGTATTTCTGTACTGGACTGGAAGAAAAGTCTCTAAACTAACTTCACATAGTATTTCTGTACTATACTGGAAGAAAAGTCTCTAAACTAACTTCACTTCCACAGATGCAAGCCTATACCACGTGACCACCAATACGTAGACTACACAAGTTAAAAGTTTCTAATTAAAATTGTCTGCCACAGGATTCACAAACAAACAAAGCTAAAACCACTGTACACTTGACAACCAGAATGTTCTAGACAATCCTAGTTACTATCAATAACTCGTCTGTGAATGCTGTTTCTTCTCAGCCTGCTCAAAAATCCGGCGATTGTTAGTCTCCCTGCAGGCCTTCGGTCAAGCAGTTTCAATAGCAACTCTCTGAGGATTGAGAAAGATCAAATAAAAAAAAATACATCTCAGCGAGAATCGACAAAGATCACATAAATATATTTACATGTATGAGGATTGAGAAAGATTAAACAACTGCATCTACTTGTTTTTACTTCTCTTTGAAAAGTGAGAAAGATCAAATAAAAGAAACCATAAACATTACCACAACAAGAGTAAAACACACAGTGTAATATATAGTGTGCAATTTACAAGATATCATTATTATGTATCATGCCAAGCAGTATCAGTAACCATTTGCCTCCCCAAACATCTGCCCTCTGTGTGTTTCATGTCCAGAAAAAAGATCTAAAGTATCCCTTGCCACTTGAGATACTATGTTTGTGTTGTTGGCATCTTCATCCTAAAAGACACAAAGGGACTTCAAAGTGGTTGAATGCAAGAGGCTGGACGTCATTAGACTGAATTCCTTCCCTTAGTCATATTCTTATTTCCGAGGCACAGTCTCCAAAGAAGGAGCGGAATGAGAAGTCGGAAGAAAAAATAAGAAAGAAGGAGAAGTGAAAGATAATGATGATTACCACAACGTCTAACAGTTGTTTCAGACTGTTTGTATTTGTAGTTGCCTGTACACTATCATGTGCATTATGAAGATTGTTTACACTATAATCCCCAACTAATATCCCTGGTCTATCTTTGATCTTTCATAATTATTTGTCTATATAGAGGCTATAGATCAGTGTTTCCCAACCTTTTTTGTACCATGCCCCACTTAAGCCTTTCTAAAATTCATATTGCCCCCCTCCCCCGCCCCATGCCCCCCCCTCAACATATACATTATTTTTAATATTCAAAAATTGAAATGTTCACTAAAGAAACTTGAATGATAGGTTTTAGGAAGAAATCACTAGGTAATTATTGAGCAAACACAGTAAGTAAATTTTCAAAACATATAATGGAGAACTGAAATTCAAGTACAAAATAATTTTAATGAAAGATTTTTCTATATTATTTTAATTATTAGTAATTATTTATTATTTAAATTTAGTGAGATCCTTGCGCTTGATGCTTGCTGCAAAGAGATCTTATGTCAGGTTCCAATTTAGTTAACTCAAGTCTCAAGTCTCCCCATTTTGTTATATTCAGCCGATTTCTTCCATTTTCTAATTGCCCCCCTTAACAGTCAAATTGCCCCCCTGTGGGGCGTGGGCCCCACGTTGGGAAACACTGCTATAGATAGATACCCGGTGACGAAAGACATCCCCGATTTACTCCTCGCTTTATCATGCCTTCAGGTCTCCTAATTTTTCAAAGGTAGTCTGGATAGTAGAATTTAAATTTATACTATATGCTCAATCGTCCTCCTAATTTTCACCCTTGTCTGATAAGGCTAGGCATTCAACCTGCTACCCCAGGATTAGGAGGATCTTAATATCACCAGATTCCTTAGTTGTACACATTCACAAAGCTGATTCGAACCCGGTGTACTTCAGTTAGAGGCGTACGCCTTATCCAAGCTATTCACTATTCTCCCATGATACTGTTTATCTCGCTCAGTTCCAAGTAGGACATGTGTGATTGACTCTCATCCTTCAAACCCAGGCATGGAGTAATGTATTCTCAAAATTTTTACATTTGGTCATACATACTAAAGATCTGGCAACCAAAGAGGCCACTCCCATTCTTTAAAAGTCTAGAACTCGTGATTTTACTTGGTGGTTACTTTCTACTCAGACATCTGCTGCTAACAAATTCTATGGCTAAAATAGTTAATAATAGTGCAGTAGACCTCAATATAAACTCTTAACAAACATTAAACAAAATCAAAACAATGTTTATCCCTAGTGAATTTGAATAACGAAGACTCAAACCATAGAATGTACGATTTATTGCCTGGAATAGTTAGCTGAATCTCGTCAGGTGCATACTGCAGATGTCACACAACGTAGAGTAAACTAGATACATCGTTCAATCTGAAATATACACATGTACGCACATTAATATACACATGTACGCACAGTAATATCAATTGTTTACCATGGTAATTTTAATGGTAGTCAGTTTAAAATTGCCATGGTAAACAATTGATATTACTGTGCGAACATGAGTATATTTCAGCTTGAACGATGTATCTAGTTATTTTACTATACGTTGTGTGACATCTGCATTATGTACCTGACGAGATTCAACGAAATATGACAGGCAATAAATCGTACATTCTATGGTTTGTGTCTCCGTTATTCAAATTAAACAAATTGTAAACTGGGATTCAATCATACACCCATTTTTGTTTGGTAATGAAACTGTTAATGTGAATGTTCGTGAGTAAGTTGTCTGTGTATATTAATGTATTGTCTGTGTATATTAATGTATTGTCTGTGTATATTAATGTATTGTCTGTGTATATTAATGTATTGTCTGTGTATATTAATGTATTGTCTGTGTATATTAATGTATTGTCTGTGTATATTAATGTATTGTCTGTGTATATTAATGTATTGTCTGTGTATATTAATGTATTGTCTGTGTATATTAATGTATTGTCTGTGTATATTAATGTATTGTCTGTGTATATTAATGTATTGTCTGTGTATATTAATGTATTGTCTGTGTATATTAATGTATTGTCTGTGTATATTAATGTATTGTCTGTGTATATTAATGTATTGTCTGTATATATTAATGTATTGTCTGTGTATATTAATGTATTGTCTGTGTATATTAATGTATTGTCTGTGTATATTAATGTATTGCCTGTGTATATTAATGTATTGCCTGTGTATATTAATGTATTGTCTGTGTATATTAATGTATTGTCTGTGTATATTAATGTATTGTCTGTGTCTATTAATGTATTGTCTGTATATATTAATGTATTGTCTGTATATATTAATGTATTGTCTATGTATATTAATGTATTGTCTGTGTATATTAATGTATTGTCTGTGTATATTAATGTATTGTCTGTGTATATTAATGTATTGTCTGTGTATATTAATGTATTGTCTGTGTATATTAATGTATTGTCTGTATATATTAATGTATTGTCTGTATATATTAATGTATTGTCTATGTATATTAATGTATTGTCTGTGTATATTAATGTATTGTCTGTGTATATTAATGTATTGTCTGTGTATATTAATGTATTGTTTGTGTATATTAATGTATTGTTTGTGTATATTAATGTATTGTTTGTGTATATTAATGTATTGTTTGTGTATATTAATGTATTGTTTGTGTATATTAATGTATTGTTTGTGTATATTAATGCATTGTTTGTGTATATTAATGTATTGTTTGTGTATATTAATGCATTGTTTGTGTATATTAATGTATTGTCTGTGTATATTAATGTATTGTCTGTGTATAATAATGTATTGTATGTGTGTTCGTGAGTAAGATGTCTGTGTATATTAATGTATTGTATGCATGTTCGTGAGTAAGCTGTCTGTGAATATTAATGTATTGTATGTGTGTTCGTGAGTAAGTTGTCTGTGTATATTAATGTATTGTCTGTGTATATTAATGTATTGTCTGTGTATATTAATGTATTGTCTGTGTATATTAATGTATTGTATGTGTGTTCGTGAGTAAGCTGTCTGTGAATATTAATGTATTGTATGTGTGTTCGTGAGTAAGTTGTCTGTGTATATTAATGTATTGTCTGTGTATATTAATGTATTGTCTGTGTATATTAATGTATTGTCTGTGTATATTAATGTATTGTTTGTGTATATTAATGTATTGTTTGTGTATATTAATGTATTGTTTGTGTATATTAATGTATTGTTTGTGTATATTAATGTATTGTTTGTGTATATTAATGTATTGTTTGTGTATATTAATGCATTGTTTGTGTATATTAATGTATTGTCTGTGTATATTAATGTATTGTCTGTGTATAATAATGTATTGTATGTGTGTTCGTGAGTAAGATGTCTGTGTATATTAATGTATTGTATGCATGTTCGTGAGTAAGCTGTCTGTGAATATTAATGTATTGTATGTGTGTTCGTGAGTAAGTTGTCTGTGTATATTAATGTATTGTCTGTGTATATTAATGTATTGTCTGTGTATATTAATGTATTGTCTGTGTATATTAATGTATTGTATGTGTGTTCGTGAGTAAGCTGTCTGTGAATATTAATGTATTGTATGTGTGTTCGTGAGTAAGTTGTCTGTGTATATTAATGTATTGTCTGTGTATATTAATGTATTGTCTGTGTATATTAATGTATTGTATGCATGTTCGTGAGTAAGTTGTCTGTGTATATTAATGTATTGTATGTGTGTTCGTGAGTAAGTTGTCCGTGTATATTAATGTATTGTATGTGTGTTTGTGAGTAAGTTGTCTGTGTATATTAATGTATTGTATGTGTCTTCGTGAGTAAGTTTTCTGTGTATATTAATGTATTGCATGTGTCTTAGTGAGTAAGTTGTCTGTGTATATTAATGTATTGTATGTGTCTTCGTGAGTAAGTTGTCTGTGTATATTAATGTATTGTCTGTGTATATTAATGTATTGTCTGTGTATATTAATGTATTGTCTGTGTATATTAATGTATTGCATGTGTATATTAATGTAATGTCTGTGTATATTAATGTATTGTATGTGTATATTAATGCATTATCTGTGTATATTAATGTATTGTCTGTGTATATTAATGTATTATCTGTGTATATTACTGTATTGTCTGTGTATTTTAATGTATTGTATGTGTATATTAATGTATTGAATGTGTATATTAATGTATCGTCTGTGTATATTAATGTACTTTCTGTGTATATTAATGTATTGTATGTGCATATTAATGTATTGTCTGTGTATATTAATGTATTGCCTGTGTATATTACTGTATTGTCTGTGTATATTAATGTATTGTCTATGTATATTAATGTATTGTCTGTGTATATTAATGTATTGTATGTGTATATTAATGTATTGTATGTGTATATTCATGTATTGTCTGTATATATTCATGTATTGTCTGTATATATTCATGTATTGTCTATGTATATTAATGTATTGTCTGTGTATATTAATGTATTGTCTGTGTATATTAATGTATTGTCTATGTATATTAATGTATTGTCTGTGTATATTAATGTATTGTATGTGTATATTCATGTATTGTCTGTATATATTCATGTATTGTCTGTATATATTCATGTATTGTGTGCTGGCTCCGTGGCGAAGACTAACGACCGCAGTTCGTAATACCGCATACCTGCGTTCGAAACATAACTGCGGCAGTTTTGGCGTCAGGCCGCCGTGCTTTGGTTATGTTTTATTTTTTTTTATTTTTACGAAATGGTATGGGTGCGGGCCGTTCAGAAAGAAATAGCAAACTACTAAACTTAAACAGGAAAAAAAAAAGTCTGGGTTTGACTGCGACGTCTTGTGAAGTACATGCAACTAAGTTTTTAAACTAACTTAGTAATGTATGAGTGGTTATGTCAATGTGTGAGTGTGTGTGTTCGTGATGGCAAAGAAAACCAGCAATACCTGGTGTGTTCAGGAAGATCCCGTCGTTTCCTCGCTTCGTAGTAGTAGTCGATACCGTCGTCGGGGTCTGTTTCCAGTACCAAGGCCCACATGACAACTCCCAGAGAGAAGACGTCCATCTGCACGTGAACAAAATAACTATCATGAACTCAACTGTTTTCATGTGACCTCGATGATACACAAGATTGATTATAGGAATAGTTAAATATGAAAAATACAGAAGAAGAATGGGAATCTCTAGTCACTGTTAGGAAGTCGCGTGGTCAAAATGTTAAAATCACTCGCTCTTATACTTCCGGTGCGCTGATTGTGGTGTAGGGGGTTTTCTCCCTAAACTTCTGAGTTCAACTTAAACATTCACTTCTGATCCTTGACTTGGGGATGTAAATTAAAAGTAACTCAGAACGTAACTTTGGTCTTTCCATTCTGTTCTTGTTTGTGTGGGCTTATTTCAAGATAAGTTTGGTCCTTCCATTCTGTTCTTGTTTGTGTGGGCATATTTCAAGATAAGTTTGGTCCTTCCATTCTGTTCTTGTTTGTGTGGGCTTATTTCAAGATATGTATTGTCCTTCCATTCTGTTCTTGTTTGTGTGGGCTTAGTTCTTGTAAAAATGAAGTCTCCTGGCAGATACAGCCGTATATGTACAACGTGTTATTCTGCTGCCTTTCATCTCCCGAAGGAGATCTGACCCTCAAACAACTCACACCAAGCCCTTTGTAGACTTCCTCATAATTACGAGCTGCATATTTCAGCTCACATTTTCAACAAGATGACGTAGACAATCTCACACTAGGTTTCCCTCGTCGCCTCATGCATGGTCGGCTACAGTGATACTATTCTTAGCTTTCTTTATGGTGCCGGTAGCACACGTGCGGTAATGTGGTAGTCCCCCCACCTATTCTATGTCAATGGCATACCGTAGTTGGGAGTTGACATTTTATGTTGTCCGCGCCTTCCCTCTACTACCTATGTCCAGAACATTGTGAATATTATCTGCTAGCCTTTTTATACCCCGGGCTGTGGTGAAGGGGTTACGAAAGCGATTCACAATCCCGCATTCAGCGTTCGAAACACAGTTTAGGGAGACTGCCTTGCACTGTTTTTATTTTATACAATAGTATGAGTGCTGTTCGTTCAGAAAGCGATGGCAAACTACTGAAAGTGAACTTGTTTATAATCACACATATCCTATGGGGGTCAGTGTGGCCGGATGGATACGAGGGCTGGTTCTCAGATTTCCGGTGTACTGATGCCGAGGTAGCGGAGGTGGACTAAAATGTTAACTTATCGTCCTTGACTTTGGGACGTAAATTACAAGTGCCTCTAAAGTCGGAGCGGATTCGCCTGATGGCGAGGGACACTAGATATTCGGGAAAGCTAATCTACACGCAAACATCAGCCCAGGGCACTAGAAGTAGTAGCATGTATATGGAATACGCTTGAGTTCAAAGCGAGGGAGTGAACGAATTAGAAAAAAAAAACAGTAAAAACATGCTGGCATTGACAGTGACGTCCTATAAAGAATATGTAAGTTTATTTACATTTTGACCTAATTTTTTGAAGCCAATGTAAGTATTAAATCTAGTAAACAGACTATAGTCAAATCAAGCACCCTTATAAACGTCCTAAAGCATATGGTGCCTACCCATATTTCTACAGACCGTCCGACAAGCGGTGGGTCACGTGGTTAGCATATCTTCCCATTATAGACTTGGTCGAGTTGGTAGGCCCCTTGCATTTAAACAATTGGTTACAGTGCCGATACGAATCCATGGCGTGGAGCCTTCAGGCGAGTGTCTAGTCACGGTGTGAGGCGGCTTTCTTTAGCACGCACACGCGCGCACACACACACACACAAATACACACAACCACACACGCGCGTAATAAATGTAAAAGCTAAATGTAGTCTCACAGCAGACACTGGTTCTAGGCCACCACACAATGAGATCACGTGGCCAGTTCCCCTCATCGAAGCCAAACAATATCACCACTATGCACATGGGGAGTTGATAGTTGATGGAAGGTACATGGAATACAATTGTTTCTCACACTAAAAGTCATGAGATTTATGTCAGAAGCATGCTGTGAGAAAGGCGGCATGTGGTAGGCGTAGATAGCAGGCAGTAGTATAATTAGGAAAATATCAAGACATATATCAAGTTATGATATTTTGAGGGGGTGAATTACTATAATGAGAGGAAGGAAGTGATGAGCATAATTGCAGCCACGCATTTCTGTAGAAATCGTATTGGATTTGTCGAATAAGCAAGCTTCTTTCAATGAAAGAAATAATTTAAACTGTATGTACATGATATAGAAAATGTGTAACAGCATACAATAAAATTTCAAAAAGAACATCTGGGCTAAAGGTGATGATTTTCATATTACGTAAGCATACAGAAAATATACATAGATATACATAAATGAGTTGGACGAGTAATAAAGTTTAAAAGTATAGTAAATAAACTAACTTACCTTAAAAGGATCCAGTTGCTTATCGTTGGCAGCGCCTTTTCTTTCTGGGGCATAGTAACAAGGTGTACCCCCACAATCTGATTTTTTTACTGTGGTCTGCCCAGGTTCTAGCGCTATGGCTAATCCGAAATCTCCAAGGATGGCATTAAAGTCCGCGTCCAAGAAAATATTGTCCAGTTTGACGTCACGATGTGCGGCTTTGTGCTTGTGTAAGTATCTAAGAGCGCAGGCTACTTGACTGATGCACAGTTCCGACAAGTCTGGAGTGAGATGACCGACGTAGGAATCCAAAGTTCCTCTAGGGTAGTAATACATACATATTGCCAAGTAATCTGTGCACTGAGCTGCAATGAGGCACTTTGTTATGTAAGGATGATCGAAGGATTGCATGAACTGCACCTCGGTCTCGAACGCTTGCATATTTGCGATTTTACGTTCCTCATTCAGAAGGGTAAACTTCTTCACAACTCTCCTGGCTTCGGGTTTGGCCACGGGTATGGCCAGCACAATCTCCCCGCACATCCCCTCGTCTAACACCTCATCAACTTTGAGCTGGTACTTGGTAAAAACATCCTCTTCGAGCAACCATACCTGGGGAGTGCGCAGAACCGAATCAGACATGATGATAAAATATAAAACCTTGATTCAAAAATTATAAATCTAAATCACAATTCGAAAAAATATGAAGTTTCTCCAGAAGAATGCGACCACACACTAACTCTGGCTGTGTTCATACTGAACTGACTGGTCATACCTCATGGTGGTTTATATATAGTGGTCATCTTTGCAATTAGGGACCTTTGTTAAGTGACCCTTTCATGGCCAAGTAATAGGCGCGTGCATTCCATTGAACAGCCCCACCGCAGTTACAACATTCTATAGATGTCTACGAGGGATTGGCAACATGAAGGCCGTCCGCCGACGTTTTTATCGTTATGTAAACACGCGACGCCTTAAGGCGACGGCCAGTGGTCATTACACAATGCATGCCACCTGGGCCACGGGTGATGAGAAAGGAAAACAACTAGCTGATCTGCGTCCGTATCAGCTGATTACCTCAGCTTGGAGAGCGTCATAACATGCTCATTCAGTCGCGTGGAGGATGTCAGCGATTTAGAATCTTTGAAGTCTACAATATTGTCATTGGGGATTAGCAATCCACGTCACCGTTTGTGTTGTTCTCATTAACTAGCCATTGTGCGGTCTTGCCAACAAGACTTACAGTTAATATAGGATGACGCCTGGAGACCATTGACATCACGTGAGTTAAAATAAATTCCCGGCAAGCATTGGCACTCACAGACGTACGGTATAGAAATATAGAGAAGAGAAAACACAAAGACATATAACATTTGAAAACTTCTTTCCTATATTTCTGCAAGTGCCAACCAATGCCTGTCAATATATTTTTCAAGTTATTTCAATGGGTTTTCCAGCAATTAAAGTGCGTGTTTATTGTGTGTAGCGCAAAGGAATCCACCAGTCACGTCTCTTCTGTAAATTTCCGTTTATACTAAAGTGGCGAAGGAGTTATGGGAGCAGTTCTAAACACAGATGTGGACGATTTGGCAGCAGATCGCCTTACGTTGTTTTTCTATGAAATGGCATGGATGTCAGTCGTTCAGAAAGTAATGGCAACCTACCGAAAGTAAACGTGCCCAGGAATCACGAACAGCCAAAAAAAAATGCTGCGATTGACTGCTACGTCCTGTAAACAATATGCAACTAATATACTAAAGTAGCCTGGGTGGCATTGTTGTTACTGCGCTTGTCTGCCAAGGTTCGAACCCCAGCAGCGACTTCCCGTATCGGCCATGAGCTTATATATTGCGGGAATATTGTCATTTGTCTTGATTATAATATCAATACAGTAGATTATAATATCAATACAGTAGATTATAATATCAATACAGTAGATTATAATATCAATACAGTAGATTATAATATCAATACAGTAGATTATAATATCACTACAGTAGATTATAATATCAATACACTAGATGTCCCTTAGCAGTCTCCTGTAATTTGATATATAATACAACATGTATGCTATCATAATGATATAGTTTAGGTCATAATTGTGACACACTCCTACTTCACATGTTCCGCCATCAATGTTTGTCCTGTCCTAATCTACTTTTGTTTATAGTTGTGCTTAATGTAGTTTACTTTGTGTAAAGGTATCTGTCGTTAGCACAATGCACAGGTTACAATATTATAGCTTTTGTAGTATATGCCATGGGACACAATCCTGATCACACTGTCTTTATAGGCTACAAAGGAATACAATAATAATAACTTCTTGTTTTCAAAAATCCGAAGTCTGTTTAATTAAGTACATAATAAATATTTAATCATATGGGGATCTGCTAATGAAAGGTAACTAACTACTCGCTATCAGAAGAGAACAAATATTTGAATATTTTTTTTTAAATGTGTGACGTGTACGACGTGTGATTCTCATTGACACATAATATACTACCCCAATGTTTGTGTACAAGGGCACCAATATGTCGACTTTTATTTTATATCTTATATTTTGAAGTAGTGGAATTTCCTTTTAGTATTAGTAATGTGTTTGACAGGTTCATGAAATGTATCTTGTAATAGAATACTATAGCAGTTGAGTTCCCACCTTCTATTTCCGTTACATGATAAAGCAATTTGAAAGTCATACACACGTCAGACCAGTTGTGACCTGGGATTATCACCAAACACTTAATGGCTCCTTTAAATACTTTCTTCTAATAATCCATGTCGTGTGGAGTTAGTGATCATATCTGTTTGCAACCTTCTCCCTCGTGTGCGACACATCATTTCTGGTACTGATGATCCTCCGTGCCATCATGTGAAATTACCCATCATCTTCTCGCTTGTCGTGTATTTGTCCACCTTCCATGACGTGACATTGTCCAGCATCTTCTCTCTTGTCGTGTATTTGTCCTCCATGCCATGACGTGACATTGTCCAGCATCTTCACTCTTGTCGTGCATTTGTCCTCCATGCAATGACGTGACATTGTCCAGTATCTTCACTCTTGTCGTGTATTTGCGAATGTGGACATTTTAACTGATTCAGTGCCCAATTATAATATGTCGCCACATGTGATTTACCATTTAAAGAGAAGGACGATAGTTCGACATACTAGGGTCACCGTGTTAATTGTTTTGTTTTGTGACATCTTCCGCAGTTTTATTGCACATTGTGTGTAAGTTTACATGATAATACTTGTTCATGTGATGGTGTAGCATGTCTGTTGACAACCTACTGTTTGTTTGTCTCTGAATCAGCTAGTAACAGAAGACGGAACACGATTTAATGCGGTTAAGTGTGGAATCATAATCATGTTCGCTGGCGACATGAGTTGGCGGTCATTGTTCGCCATCTCACTTGATTACCAGAATCTTGGATCAACTCTGTGTTCATGGCTAGATTATCCCATGTGACCAATCCAACCATATTTTCTATCTGCTTTTTTACTTGTTCTTTTCCCAGCAAGTCAGCCATTTGTCACTAAGTTTATTTATACAGTTTGTTTTACTTTTCCAGTTTACTTATCATCTGCAAAAAAAATATTTAATTTCGGTGTCTAACATCTCAGATCAATTTACATTTTTCACTTACTTCTTGAAGCACCATCTCACTGGCTTTTATATCTGTTTTCCCTCTGAAACGACAAGTCCAGTGACATCAGATATGTCTGATTCTGTCTGCTTATTGTTCATGCTTCACATCCATACAACAGTATTTGTTCTATATAACGTGTCAACCCTTTTTGCTTCGCTGCAAATAACATCTTTAAATTGTTCAATATGTTTTTTTTTTTTAATCTTGCAAAAGACTACCCTTGTCCTAGGGCATCTTGCACTAATCTCTACAATGCAGCTTCGTTCAGATGTGACATCCCGTCACCCATACATCCACACGTTCAGATGTGACATCCCGTCACCCATACATCCACACCTACAGATGTGACATCCCGTCACCCATACATCCACACGTTCAGATGTGACATCCCGTCACCCATACATCTACACGTTCAGATGTGATATCCCGTCACCCATACATCCACACGTTCAGATGTGACATCCCGTCACCCATACATCCACACCTACAGATGTGACATCCCGTCACCCATACATCCACACGTTCAGATGTGACATCCCGTCACCCATACATCTACACGTTCAGATGTGATATCCCGTCACCCATACATCCACACGTTCAGATGTGACATCCCGTCACCCATACATGCACACGTTCAGATGTTACACCCCGTCACCAATACATCCACACGTTCAGATGTGACATGACGACACCCATGCATCCACACGTTCAGATGTTACATCCCGTAACCCATACATCCACAAGTTCAGACGTAACATCCCGTCACCCATACATCCACACGTTCAGACGTCACATCCCGTCACCCATACATCCACACGTTCAGATGTTACATCCCGTCACCCATACATCCACACGTTCAGATGTTACATCCCGTCACCCATACATCCACACGTTCAGATGTTACACCCCGTCACCCATACATCCAAACGTTCAGATGTTAAATCCCGTCACCCATACATCCACACGTTCAGATGTTACATCCCGTCACCCATACATCCACAAGTTCAGATGTTACATCCCGTCACCCATACATCCACACGTTCAGATGTGACATGACGACACCCATGCATCCACACGTTCAGATGTTACATCCCGTAACAAATACATCCAAAAGTTCAGATGTCACATCCCGTCACCCATACATCCACACGATCAGACGTCACATCCCGTCACCCACACATTCACACGTTCAGATGTTACATCCCGTCACCCATACATCCACACGTTCAGATGTTACATCCCGTCACCCATACATTCACACGTGCAGATGTTACATCCCGTCACCCATACATCCACACGTTCAGATGTTACATCCCGTCACCCATACATCCACACGTTCAGATGTTACACCCTGTCACCCATACATCCACACGTTCAGATGTTACACCCCGTCACCCATACATCCACACGTTCAGATGTGACATGACGACACCCATGCATCCACACGTTCAGATGTTACATCCCGTAACCCATACATCCACACGTTCAGATGTTACATCCCGTCACCCATACACCCACACGTTCAGACGTCACATCCCGTCACCCATACATTCACATGTTCAGATGTTACATCCCGTCACCCATACATCCACACGTTCAGATGTTACATCCCGTCACCCATACATTCACACGTTCAGATGTCACATCCCGTCACCCATACATTCACACGTTCAGATGTTACACCCCGTCACCCACACATCCACACGTTCAGATGTTACACCCCGTCACCCACACATCCACACGTTCAGATGTTACACCCCGTCACCCACACATCCACACGTTCAGATGTTACACCCCGTCACCCACACATCAACACGTTCAGATGTTACACCCCGTCACCCACACATCCACACGTTCAGATGTTACACCCCGTCACCCACACATCCACACGTTCAGATGTTACATCCCGTCACCCATACATCCACACGTTCAGATGTTACACCCCGTCACCCACACATCCACACGTTCAGATGTTACATCCCGTCACCCATACATCCACACGTTCAGATGTTACATCCCGTCACCCATACATCCACACGTTCAGAGGTTACACCCCGTCACCCACACATCCACACGTTCAGATGTTACACCCGTCACCCACACATCCACACGTTCAGATGTTACACCCCGTCACCCACACATCCACACGTTCAGATGTTACACACTGTCACCCACACATCCACACGTTCAGATGTTACACCCCGTCACCCACACATCCACACGTTCAGATGTTACACCCCGTCACCCACACATCCAAACGTTCAAATGTTACACCCCGTCACCCATACATCCACACGTTCAGATGTTACATCCCGTCACCCATACATCCACACGTTCAGATGTTACACCCCGTCACCCATACATCCACACGTTCAGATGTGATATCCCGTCACCCATACATCCACACGTTCAGATGTGACATCCCGTCACCCATACATCCACACGTTCAGATGTTACATCCCGTCACCCATACATCCACACGTTCAGATGTTACATCCCGTCACCCATACATCCACACGTTCAGATGTTACATCCCGTCACCCATACATCCACACGTTCAGATGTTACATCCCGTCACCCATACATCCACACGTTCAGATGTTACACCCCGTCACCCATACATCCACACGTTTAGATGTTACATCCCGTCACCCTGTAGCATGATGAAACAGAACCCCACATTCCCAGTCCGACACATTTCATAACGATACTTTAAGTCTTAACGGGGACCATCCCAAATAGAAGGGCTATTATTAGATCGTATGTTCTAGAACGAGTTGGGAGAGGGCGGCGGTATGCGCTTGCCTTTTCATTGGTTAATAATTAATGAGCCCACGCTGTTTCTGGGCCACCTTTGAAAATTTGGCAGTTCGAGCCAAGATTCCAACTGGAGCGGTAGCTATTTTGTGATGTGTTGACAAAAATGCCCTAAAAGATTCAATAATATATTGTTCTCTGGACAACAGGTACCACTTTAAAACATACTTTAATGTTGTGTCAAGACCTAGTGAACGAAAGAGAAGAATATAAGAGTATTTTATGAATAAAATGTGAAAGTGGAAAACCTAACTTCTGTGCGCCAGTATTCTGGATACTGCTTCTTCCACCTTGACATGTCTTTCACGCTGTATACTCCAAATGCATATCAATCCCTTGATGTGACTGGTTGCGTATGCTTGATGAATGTATAGCACACTCATGCAATTTCGCAAAACCAAACCCCTTGTGCATTCTTCATGCCTAGGATGACTTATTCTTAAATCAACTGTACCTTTGCTCTCACGAGTTAACATATGGCAGTCTGAATCGGAATGAGTGATGAAACATGTACACGTTCCTTTGTAAAACGCTGAGAATGATGGAGTGAGTGAGTTGGCGATTTAATAAATAGCCTCTCACATCTAGTGGAAGGAAAGATGCTTCAATATCCATATGTAAACAGGTTGTGTGATGCATGTGTCCATGTGATGCCTGGTGGCTATAAGCTCAAGAGAATTAATATAATTTCTCTCTGAAGTATTACACTGGTACCTTTACTGTTGGTTGGTTCATATAAACTAGTTCTTAAGATAACCATAGGTGTGTGAACCTGTGTCTTAGTTGGCTGAATATAATGTATGGCTCATGCAAATTTACAAGGACTAAACATGTTTTTCCCATATGTGCTTGGTGCATATATGAACCATTGCTATGCAATTGAGCTTCTGTTACCTACTGTAGTAGACATGAAAATTACTCAGTGGGGAGAGAGCACATGATGATGATAAAGATGATGTACCTGTGAGTCAGGTCTGTCTGAGAAAAGGGGTGAGGTCTGGCATTGCTGAGTGAGTGTATATTGAATAGGACATTCATGCACCAACATCACAGCCATAGGAATGGATGTCTGGTCTGCTAATTGGGTAAATGCCATTAGTTAATACATATTGCATATTGCAGTTGTAAATGCCTATTTTCCATTTCCCTTCACAATGCCTGTCCCATGTTGCTATGTCACAATGATTGCTGTACTGTGTCTGGTCCTCCTTGTGCCCAGGTCTACTGTGGTTCAAACATGGTGGAACTTAGACCACATAAATGCTTGTAATTGTGTTAAGCTACCCTGTCTCAGCATATGGTCTTGTGATTACCACAGTGCATCACAGTGAAATTCACTACATCATCAACCTTAACCTTCCCCATCTCCATCTGTGTATGTTAATGTATGATAACATCATCTTTTAACAAATGTAAAGAGATGTTGTGCCATTTTGTATATTGACAGAGAACTGGAGGATGGAGGAGAGGCTTCCATATATCATCTGGGACAACTAAACAGAAGTCTTAGATCCAGATGTGACTCCCTATCAAAATGTGGGAATATCAAGAAGAGTTTTCTCTCAGCTCAACAGCTGAATGCATAAATGGGAGCATGACACAATGTGAAGCACTACAAAGGTGGTGAACTGGACAGTGATCTTTGAGTCAATCAAATGTCATCTGAGAACTAAACAACAGGTCTATGGTGGTGAACCTCATTTGAGACGTCTGGTGAAATGACTGGGACAATGGATTGTTTGGCTAGGACTTATCTTAGTTAATCTCCAGCCTGGTGCTCACACAGTGTTCAGAATGAAGACTTGTATATAAAGTACGTGTGATAGACTGAGGAGAAGGAAGAAGACTGGGACATATTTGTATCTTAGATCTTCCTCTACAGGAAAAGGAGAACAACATCCTAAGTCTCAACTTCATAAACAGTCAACTCACCAGTGAAAGACAAGGCTGTAGCTTTTCTTCAAACTGTGACAGTAGGGGATAATTAGTCAGACTTGGAAAATCATCATGGGGAGAACTGCAACCTGAGCTTGTCCAACATCCATCATAGGTGCTAAAAGGATTAAACAGACCAGTGGAGCAGAAGGTCCCTATGCTTGCCCCAGGTTATGGCTTATCTTGGTTTTCCCTCATTAACAGTAGAGGAAAGGATAAAAGTCAATGGTGTAGTGGTGATTAGAGAGGAGAGGAGGAGGAGAGCTGGTTATTGGGTGGTGGAGTAATGGGGAGGTGTTGTATCTTGTTTATCAACATGCATGTGTGACATATTTTATGCATTTTCAATGTAATTATTGAGGTGTTGACATGCCAGGAGATGGAACAATGATCATCACTGAACTCACCATCAACTCAATAAATTATGTGTTTAATGAATCAGTGTTCTAAGTACATATCTCAAGAGAATGTTTTGTACAGTTGCTGTCAGGTTTTGTCTCTGGTGACTGTCTTAAGTACTGTGGTTGGTTATACATATTGTGAAAAGTCCTGTATAGATGTTGTCAAGTATCTCATGATGTATGTCTTGTACAATTGTGGTGTAAACAATTCTATGTAAATGTATGTCTCACTTTTGACAAGAAACTGTCATGTAGATGTCTTGTCCAACAGATGTTATGTACAGTTATTGTTGAATTTGTCTAAAAATAATTGAGTCCTACAATCCCAAAGAAATGGGACAACCTGATATAGGTCATACTGACAAAATAAAGAAAGAAAAGATCTATGTGATGGACGAACAGCACACTGGCAACATTAGGTTGAGTGAGATGGATCCTCAGTTGTACAGGCGCTAATAGTTCAGATCTTCTCTGGCCTTGAGTGAACTATTTTACTTCTTTTATAAATATCTGTGTAGATACATAGTAGTCTCACAGTGGGGGTTTGAGCCAAAGAAAAGTGGTTCTCCAAAAAGGCTATTGCGGGAATGATTAGCTCATTTGAGTTACCTCTAGACAAAACGTGTTAAATCATATCCTTTTTCTTGTATATTTATTATTCAAGAAATATTTCCAGAGAACACTACTACCTAGGTCCTCTGTCAATCAACTAACATGTCACACACCCATACATCCACATGTTCAGATGTGACATCCATCACCGATACATCCATACGTACAGATGCTACACCCCGTCACCCATACATCCACACGTTCAGATGTGACATCCAGTCACCCATACATCCACACGTTCAGATGGTACATGACGTCACAATACATCCACACGTTCAGATGTTACATGACGTCACAATACATCCACACGTTCAGATGTTACATGACGTCACACATACATCCACACGTTCAGATGGTACATGACGTCACAATACATCCACACGTTCAGATGTTACATGACGTCAACCATACATCCACACGTTCAGATCTGACATGATGTCACACATACATCCACACGTTCAGATGTTACATGACGTCACATATACATCCACACGTTCAGATGTGATATCCCGTCGCCCATACAACCACACGTTCAGTGTTACATCCCGTCACCCATACATCCACACGTTCAGATGTGACATACCGTCACCCATACATCCACACCTTCAGATGTGACATCCATCACCGATACATCCATACGTACAGATGTTACATCCCGTCACCCATACATCCACACCTACAGATCTGACATCCCGTGACCCATACATCGACACCTACAGATGTGACATCCCGTCACCCATACATCCACACCTACAGATGTGACATCCCGTCACCCATACATCCACACCTACAGATGTTACATCCCATCACCCATACATCCACACGTGCAGATGTGACATCCCGTCACCCATACATCCACACCTACAGATGTTACATCCCATCACCCATACATCCACACGTTCAGATGTGACATACCGTCACCCATACATCCACACCTTCAGATGTGACATCCATCACCGATACATCCATACGTACAGATGTTACATCCCGTCACCCATACATCCACACCTACAGATCTGACATCCCGTGACCCATACATCGACACCTACAGATGTGACATCCCGTCACCCATACATCCACACCTACAGATGTGACATCCCGTCACCCATACATCCACACCTACAGATGTGACATCCCGTCACCCATACATCCACACCTACAGATGTGACATCCCATCACCCATACATCCACACGTGCAGATCTGACATCCCATCACCCATACATCCACACCTACAGATGTGATATCCCATCACCCATACATCCACACCTACAGATGTGACATCCCATCACCCATACATCCACACCTACAGATGTGACATCCCGTGACCCATACATCCACACGTTCAGATGTGACATCCCGTCACTGATACATCCACACCTACAGATGTGACATCCCGTCATTGATACATCCACACCTATAGATGTGACATCCCGTCACTGATACATCCACACCTACAGATGTGACATCCCGTCACTGATACATCCACACCTACAGATGTGACATCCCGTCACTGATACATCCACACCTACAGATGTGACATCCCGTCACCCATACATCCACACGCCACATGGATCTATATTGTTATTTACATTCACATTGGCCAGGCCTGGTTTGGGATCTCGTGTCTATATTACCTTAGATAGGTCACAGATCTCGTGTCTACATTACCTTAGATAGGTCACAGATCTCGTGTCTACATTACCTTAGATAGGTCACAGATCTCGTGTCTACATTACCTTAGATAGGTCACAGATCTCGTGTCTACATTACCTTAGATAGGTCACAGATCTCGTGTCTACATTACCTTAGATAGGTCACAGATCTCGTGTCTACATTACCTTAGATAGGTCACAGATCTCGTGTCTACATTACCTTAGATAGGTCACAGATCTCGTGTCTACATTACCTTAGATAGGTCACAGATCTCGTGTCTACATTACCTTAGATAGGTCACAGATCTCGTGTCTACATTACCTTAGATAGGTCACAGATCTCGTGTCTACATTACCTTAGATAGGTCACAGATCTCGTGTCTACATTACCTTAGATAGGTCACAGATCTCGTGTCTACATTACCTTAGATAGGTCACAGACCCACCATCCACTGTTTACGTGTTGACAACAATTATTATCAGACGACACCCTAACCCTGACCTTGCATCAAACACTAATTCCCGCTTTGGAATATACAGTACCAACATCTTGAAATATACAGTACAAACATCCTGAAATATACAGTACAAACATCCTGAAATATACAGTAACAATATCCTGGAAAACACTGTCTCAACACCATGACATATACAGTCACAAATATTTCTGCGCCAGCTGTTCTTCTCTTCTCTTTAACTGATTCATTGCCCTGGGATGATTAATTGGCATAAGCGACTTCCCGTATCTGCCATGGACTTATATACACCAGTTTCCCTACTGCAACCCCCTTTAATTTGATAGATAATACACCATGTCTGCTACCATATTAACAACTGTTAATTATAACTGTGAAACACCCCTACTTCCCATGTTCCGCCATCAGTTTTTGTTACGTCCAATTTGTTTGGCGTTGAATCTGTTATATTATATAAGGTTATCATTAATTAGTAGCTATTATATGTGTGCATAATCTGTTTTACTTTCTGGAAAGTATGTTTCATTAGCTCAATTCACAAGTTACAATATTATTACAGCCATAATATATTCCATGGGAGACAATCATTTACACAGTCTTATAGGCTACAAAGGGATACAACAATAATAACTTCTTGTTTTGAAATTTCCGAAGTCTGTATAATTACCTACAATACAAGTATATAACCAGCTTGGGATCTATTAGTAGAAGGTAAATATTCGCTACTATAAGGCAACAGATCTTTGGAAATTGTTTAAATTTGTGAAATAAACGACAATGATTCTCTTTGACACATAACATCCTACATCAAAGTCTATGTTCAAGGGCACACATTGTGGCAAATTTTATTTGATATTTTGTATCGTTTTTATCGCGACTTCTTATTATTATTTGACAGGTACCTGAAATGTACCTCTATAAATGTACCTGACTTTATAATGTTTCTGTTACCAGATAAAACAGTATTGTAAGTCACAAACACACACACCAATCCAATTGTTACCTGAGATTACCAAGGCAGCAGGATTACATCGCCGAACACTTAATTAATGTCACATAACACACTACAGAAATGTGGTTTCTGAGGAAAATGCAAAGAGTACCATAGACAGATAGAAAAACCAATGACCAAGTACTACAGGAGACAAATAAAAATCGTAGACAGATTATAGAAATTAGACGAAGACAGTCACAATTGTGTGTACATGTTATGAGAAAAAATGGACTGGAGAACTTATTGACAACTGGCAAGATCGAGGGGAACAGACCAAGAGGAAGACCGAGAGGAAAATATCTGGATGGCTTGGCCACTTGGCATGGACGAGACAGGAACGCTGAGCTGATCCACGATTCTGGTGATCGAGTGAAATGGCGAGTCATGACCGCCCACGCTTTCCGGCATGGCACATGATTGATTGATTGAACACACCTTATTCTTATAGTCCATGCCATGTGGCGTTAGTGATCACATCGGTTTATAACCTTCTGTCTCTTGTGTTGCCAATCATATCTAAATCTGATGCTCTTCCATGCCATGACGTGACACTGTCCAGTATCT
>CAWUFQ010000002.1:345000-362706 GCA_963921405.1 Cepaea hortensis | reverse complement strand
CTTCTCATTCAGTCAGAGTCTTCATGAGTAGCAAATGATTAGGAGAAGATCTATACTGCTGCTTTTCGGAGCTATCAATTGTAATCTTTTATAGAAGATACTTTTCTGATTTATCACTTATAGTCTCTTTTTCTGAACTATCACATTCAACAACCAGACAAAGACTTCAAACTCTAAGCTCACACACATCACTTCAACTTCACATCGATAACATGCCAGTAGAAAGTGTAATTGAGCACAAAACATTAGGCCTAATCATTGATAGAAACCTAACCTTTAATTCCCACGTTCAAGCGCTCATTAAACAAACAGCGAAAAAAGTCTACCAACTCGCCAAAATTAAAAACTTCCTTGATGAGGACACAAGGAAACTATTCTATACTTCTCATATTCAGACACACTTTGACTACTGCTCTACAATCTGGGACGGTTGTTCTAATTCAAACACCAAGCGTCTTTACTCACTCCAGAAACGGGCCATGAGTCTAATTTATAGCAAACATTTATCTGACAATCCCAGCCTGTATAAACGCCTTCAGTTGCTACCACTCCGCAAACGCCTGCTTTTCAATAAAGCTAAACTAATTCACAAAATCTTGCATCGGAATGCCCCAAATTACCTTTGGCCATTGTTTAAATATAATGCTAGACACAGTAAACGTTTAAATATATTATACATTCCGAAGCCTAGGATTGACTTATACAAAACAAGCTTAACGTACTCTGCAGCTCAGCTGTGGAACAATCTTCCACAAGAAATAAAAGACATCACCAATCCTTATTCATATAATCGCAAATTACTCGAACACTATCTCAGTACGGATTACCTTCCCCCATAATAATAGTGATAATAATAATAATAACATAAACCCTAGTATAACAGCCAGTCCCCTTTTGGTAGGCCAGTATATTCCACATGGCTAATAAGTGTCTGACCATTATCTAATGTTACTGTATCGTGTAGTTTTGATGTTCGCATTTTGCCAATGCTTTTATAATGCATAAGTTTTATATTGTTGCTGTTCTCTGTTAGCCTTGAATGACGTGTGAATGAAATAATGTATGGAAGAGAGTGATAGAAGGGCAGAATGTTAGACGGGCCTGCGTGCCCAATTCTTAACCCTTTGAAAATAAAGTTTGTTCGTTCGTTCGTTCGTTCGTTATTTAAGGATGACACGTTTCTGACTTATCATCTATAATTACCTCACACACACACACACACACACACACACACACACACACACACACACACACACACACACACACACACACACACACACACATATATATATATATATATATATATATATATATATATATATATATATATATATATATACATACATGTATAAATATGTGACATATCTATAATGTGATGTTACCTGGACATTTATCCTGGAGAGGAGAAGAAATGCCAGGGCTGTAAAATAGGTCATTCTTAGTTTAGTGTAGTGTAGTCTAGTCTATGGATCAACATCGCGGCACAAGGGTTCACCCGTAAGAGCTCCGTTCTCCTCCAAACTCAAACCTGAGTCTAGAGAAACTCAGCTCAGTGCACGAACTCTGTAGCACCGGCGAGGATCCTGAAATACTCTGGGTAGATTGTTAGCTCGAAAGTTTGCCCGCCCAGGGCCATTAGGTTTCTCTTTTTTGATTTCCAACTGCCAATGGATTTTTTACGTGCGCTACAATACACACGAGCGTCCGATCTCACTACCCAGAGACCAGGGAAAATGATATTACTTGAAATCCACGAAAAAAAAAATTCCCTGACCTCAACGGGTCTTGGACCCGGGACCTCCATCATACGAGGCGGACAACATTCCTCGAGACCACACAACCCCCAATAAGTCATTATTGCTGATAGCCACCCAGATAATCTCGGCGACTAGGCCTTGAGAACACAGGGATGATTTACCTGCACAGCGCAGGAGAGAGGGAGACATATCTTGCCAATATGAGATTAGAAGGGGCACATAAGATGTTGGTGTGAGAGGATGAGTCATTAATTTTCCTGTTTATCTACATTCGTACGCAATGAATTTTATATGTTTGTGATCACAACGATGCCGTTCAACTATTGAACTTCTTTTAAAGTTCCTATATGTGCAGTGTTAGATATAAATGATGCTAATAATATTGTATTAAATAACACTATGGAT
This sequence comes from Cepaea hortensis, assembly GCA_963921405.1. NCBI lineage: Eukaryota > Metazoa > Mollusca > Gastropoda > Stylommatophora > Helicidae > Cepaea > Cepaea hortensis. Next base: position 360,544 of record CAWUFQ010000002.1, on the reverse strand, counting down.
AAATCATTCATGGAGCAGCGGTGCGTCAGTAGTGATAGCTTGAACTAGCCAATCACATCACTTGGATTTAAACCGTGGGCGGCGCTACAATGTTTCCGTGTTTGTTGAAACCTAATATTTTGTAATGTAATGATGTCTGCCGAGGAGGGAATTTCTGTGCTGGAGTTAGCGGGAGTAAGGGGGCGAAGTGGATTACGATCTACAGTAACAAGAAACTACACACTCAACAAAGAGCGGGCAGTGAAAAGCAAACTTAAGAACTGTTTTAGCTCGCCATCGCTGTCTGTTAAATGTATGGATGACGGTAAATGCATCTCTATCACATTCAACAATACAATACATTACGAGGCATTTCGAAAATGCCTGGTCAATTATTACCATGAAGCCAAAGTTGACTATAGAAAAGACCGACAAGGAGCGGAGGTGGAAGTAAAAATATCATCTCCCCTACACACGTTGCATTTGTACAACACCCAGAATAAAATTTTAATACAAGGGGCAAACGCCGTCATGTCTGAGTGGCTCGCGACACAGTTTGTTGAAATTGAGCAGGCAGCTCTGAAACTAACAAGTGACTCGCTAATCACACCCGCCGATTTCAACACGCTAGTGTCTGCCATAAAACCAACACAGCCTACAGCGGTCACGCTATTGTCAGACAGAACCATAAAATCAACACAGCCTGCAGCGGCAGTCGTTACAGCATCAGGCGGTAGTAACAACATACTCCAACATGCCACGACTCAACACACCAGCAGCTCGAACGCAGCTTCTTCTAACCAACCAGTGTTGCTAGCCATTGAATACCCGATGAGGCCCCTAGGGGACAGTATACAACCAAATGAAAACAATTCAAACCAAATTGAGATTGCACCATCTGTACTAGATGAAAGCCCAGCTACAGATCAACACTCATGCGGTTGTCAACAGCACATTGAAAGGTTAGAGGCAAGTTTGAAGATACTTCTAGACGCCGCCTCTGAAAACACAGACAAGATTGCCAGGATAACTAATGACTATATCAAACTCAAGTCAGAGGTCGCTCTCCTGAGAGAGGAAAATGGTATACTGAAACACACTATTGAGACTTTACAACCTGCGCCCACTAGTGATCAGTTAGCACAGACTTACAGCTTCGAAACAACACAGCCATCTCTGGGAGCACCAACTATACAGCCAACGAACACACATCAACAAACAGACAAAGCCAGTCAACAGGACTCGACATTTCCCATAGAAGTAAAAGTCAGCAATCGATTTGAACTACCAAAAGAGCAATTGGTAAACGACAATCAGTACGACGAGACATTGCTGACAGACAATCCGCCTATTCAAGAATCGGCTGGTAACCTTCAAGAAGGCAGTCCACAGCCGGATAATTATCAATGGCAAAAACAACGTGCAAGCCGTACCAGAAGCCAATACATACAGAGACTACCAGCTGACTGCACCCATTTGATAATTGGCGACTCCTTGTTGAAAGGCATATACAGTGATCGTATGTCGTCATCACACGCCGATAAAGCTACAACAATTCCACTTCCTGGTGCAGGGTTAGACAGTCTAACAAACAGTATACGTAGAATTGAAATCAACGAAAGTGTGAAGAGGATTACAATACATATAGGAATTAATGACACTATGAGAAACCAAAATATCACAATTTCTCAGTTACGAAAACTACTAGACTTATTATGCCATAATTTTCCCAATTCTAAAGTGTTTTTCTCTTCCATCATACCACCAAGTTATGGCTCCGAACGGCGACTAGCCGACATAAACAACAACACCCTAGAGAAATTCTGTAATCAGTATAATGTACAATTTATCAACAACACACCATTTTTTACATCTCAAAGAGGCGCGCCAAAGAAACGGCTGTACAGTGACCAGATCCACACATCCACATTAGGTAATAGCTTCCTTGCTAAAAATATCAAGTATCCGGAGAGAGCACAAAACATGACCAGCACACAAACACGACGAACATTGACTATTGAAGCCAGTCGAAATACCCCTATCACCCCAGATAAACGTCTGCTGACGTCTGACCCCCGAAAGCCTGCCATTCAAGGTGCACACATGCTACCAAGAACAAATCAACCTCTCCTTCCTACCCCCACCCTCACACGTGAAGGAAATAACTACCAGGAAGATTTCCCTAACCTCACTTCCAACGAACCCTCGTTGCAAGCAGCGGTACACACGCACGGTAGTAATACCACCTTGACACACCAAGCTCAAGACAGCTATGGGCTCCATAGCAGACAACAAGAGGTTCCGCATCACCAAATTCACGCTAGCTATGAGCGAACAAGCGGGCAACAACAGGTTCCGCATCACCAAGTTCACGCCAGTAATGATCGACCAAGCGGACAACAGGCTCCGCATCATTGGAGTCCAGAACTTCTACACTTGATGCAATTTAGTCCTGCCGCATTGAATCAAGCCCTTATGATGTCTCTACAATACAGACCTGTGAGATAGGATATGTATTAAAAACGGAACCCTATATGCATTGATACCAGCAACAGAGCTTCCTCCTTGAACTTTAATTGCTTACTGTTTAACGTTTTATTTCCCGTGTGGGATACTCCGCTTTAAACAGAGACATTGACTTGTGTAGTCATTTATTAATTCTGTTGGATAACAGTTGGTTACTTAGCTTGTGAAGTAGATTTTTCAGGTTAATTATTTGTTGTATGTTCTTTAATTCGTTTTGTTCCGTGTTTGCATTATATTCGTTGGTCTAATTAGTTATATCGTTATAATATTGTCATTTACATATCGATTTGGATTACTGATATTTTGTAAGTTAATGTAATTGTGTTTTGTTTATGATCTTGTATTTTTGCTTGACTTTGACTAATTTACACTTTCTTCATGGATGAAATGTCTGAGAAGTGGCAACACTGGCTCAATAAGTCAGGAATACGCCTTGGACACTTAAACATTTGCAGCTTATTTAACAAGCTATCAGAGTTATCTACTATTCTCAATCAAAATTTTCATTTATTCGGCCTTAGTGAAAGTAGGCTTAACGATAACATTTCAGATGAGGACATCTCTATTAAAGGGTACAAAGTTTTCAGAAGGGATCCCTGTAGGAAACAAGAGACAGGCATAATAACATATGTTTCTAATTTACTAAATGCTAACCGTAGGCTAGACTTTGAAACTTGCGAAATAGAATGTATTTGGTTAGAGCTAAAACTTCAAAACCGCACACCCCTGATAATTGGCTACCTTTATCGAAATCCCAGTGCTGGACAAGTCTGGTACGAAAACTTCACTACCATGATGGATGTGGTTTTCGCTTCCGGTAAAGAAATTATACTACTCGGAGACTTTAACATTGACACCAACAAATCCAACATAATATGGGGAAATATAATTGCATCATACAATTTCCAACAAATAGTACAACAAGCTACTAGAGTAACAAAGTCATCTTCAACAATCATAGATCACATTTATGTAACTTGCTCAGACAACATCATAGAATGCACCGTACCTAATTGTGCAATGAGCGATCACTACCCAATATGCTGCACGTGGTCTAAAAAAGGAATTAAAACTCCTAAACATAAACACATAAGTGTAAAATATAGAAGTTACAAAAATTTCAACCAAAACGCATTTTTACAGGACTTGCTCAGTTCACCTCTAGACAATGTATATCAGCTTCCTGACCCGGGTGATGCTTTGAATTCTGGATGAAAACCTTTATTGATGTTTTTGATAGACATGTGCCAATCAAGGAAGTTCGAGTAAAACACCACGTCAAGTCACCTTGGATCACACAGGAAATACTTGAAATTATGAGAGACAGAGATAAAGCACATAAAAAGCGAGATCTCAACGTATACCGTACTCTTAGAAACAAAGTTCAATATACCATACGACGGGAAAAGAAAAATTACTTTAAGAACTTAGTAATAGATAAAACAAATAGTAAGGATATATGGAAGGCAATTAACACTTTGACAAACAAGTATAACTCCCGACATTCCTTACCATCAAATCATATTACATGCGACCAATTCAGTAAGTTTTTTCAAACTGACATAGACCAGTTGAAGGCTTCAATACCTAATTCTCCTTGCAACTTATCTTTGCTGTCATCGTTTTGCGAGAGTAGATGCTCCCGCGATATTCTTTCCGACATACCGCTAATGGCAATCACTGAAGTATTCACTTACCTCAGTAACCTAAAAAACACAACCTCATCTGGCTTAGATGGAATCAGCAACCGGATTCTCCGTTGTGCTGCGCCAGTGATCAGTATATCACTAACCTATGTATATAATCAGTGTCTCACCAAAGGCCACTTTCCATCAGCTCTCAAAATCGCTAAAGTGTACCCTCTTCTTAAATCTGGTTCATTGGACAATGGTCTCCCGAACAATTACAGACCCATTTCTTTACTATCATCACTATCTAAGCCACTAGAAAAACACATCCATAAAGTAACATTACAGTATTTAGTTCGCAACAAGCTTATTGTTGACAGCCAATCAGGATTTCGACCAAAGTATTCTTGCCATACGGCCCTAACAAACATGATAGAAAATTGGCACCAGAATATAAACAACAACAGTCTATGTGGAACTGTGTTTATTGATTTCAAGAAAGCATTTGATATGATAGACCATGTTATTTTAATTAAGAAACTTGAGACAATGAAAATTGGTCCTAATGTAGTCACTCTAATATCATCTTTTCTATCGGACAGAAAGCAAGTAGTATCACATAATAAATCGCTGTCTCAAACCACTACATTCAATATTGGAGTACCACAAGGCTCTATTCTTGGCCCTCTATTATTTGCCATATATATTAACGATCTACCTTTGCATCTTTCATCGTCCTGCGATCTATTTGCAGACGACTGTACAGTGTACACAAACGCTGAAAACTGTATTTTACTGGAGTCGTCTTTACAACAAGAATTAAATAATGTAGTTAGGTGGAGCTATTCAAACCGTATGCAAATTAATATCACTAAAACAAAATCAATGTTATTAACAACCAGACAAAGACTTCAAACTCTAAGCTCACACACATCACTTCAACTTCACATCGATAACATGCCAGTAGAAAGTGTAATTGAGCACAAAACATTAGGCCTAATCATTGATAGAAACCTAACCTTTAATTCCCATGTTCAAGCGCTCATTAAACAAACAGCGAAAAAAGTCTACCAACTCGCCAAAATTAAAAACTTCCTTGATGAGGACACAAGGAAACTATTCTATACTTCTCATATTCAGACACACTTTGACTACTGCTCTACAATCTGGGACGGTTGTTCTAATTCAAACACCAAGCGACTTTACTCACTCCAGAAACGGGCCATGAGTCTAATTTATAGCAAACATTTATCTGACAATCCCAGCCTGTATAAACGCCTTCAGTTGCTACCACTCCGCAAACGCCTGCTTTTCAATAAAGCTAAACTAATTCACAAAATCTTGCATCGGAATGCCCCAAATTACCTTTGGCCATTGTTTAAATATAATGCTAGACACAGTAAACGTTTAAATATATTACACATTCCGAAGCCTAGGATTGACTTATACAAAACAAGCTTAACGTACTCTGCAGCTCAGCTGTGGAACAATCTTCCACAAGAAATAAAAGACATCACCAATCCTTATTCATATAATCGCAAATTACTCGAACACTATCTCAGTACGGATTACCTTCCCCCATAATAATAGTGATAATAATAATAATAACAAAACCCTAGTATAACAGCCAGTCCCCTTTTGGTAGGCCAGTATATTCCACATGGCTAATAAGTGTCTGACCATTATCTAATGTTACTGTATCGTGTAGTTTTGATGTTCGCATTTTGCCAATGCTTTTATTATGCATAAGTTTTATATTGTTGCTGTTCTCTGTTAGCCTTGAATGACGTGTGAATGAAATAATGTATGGAAGAGAGTGATAGAAGGGCAGAATGTTAGACGGGCCTGCGTGCCCAATTCTTAACCCTTTGAAAATAAAGTTTGTTCGTTCGTTCGTTCTTCTTCTTCTTCTTCTTCTTCTTCTTCTTCTTCTTCTTCTTCTTCTTCTTCTTCTTCTTCTTCTTCTTCTTCTTCTTCTTCTTCTTCTTCTTCTTCTTCTTCTTCTTCTTCTTCTTCTTCTTCTTCTTCTTCTTCTTCTTCTTCTTCTCCTTCTCCTTCTCCTTCTTCTTCTTCTTCTTCTTCTTCTTCTTCTTCTTCTTCTTCTTCTTCTTCTTCTTCTTCTTCTTCTTCTTCTTCTTCTTCTTCTTCTTCTTCTTCTTCTTCTTCTTCCTTTTCTTCTTCCTTTTCTTCTTCTTCTTCTTCTTCTTCTTCTTCTTCTTCTTCTTCTTCTTCTTCTTCTTCTTCTTCTTCTTCTTCTTCTTCTTCTTCTTCTTCTTCTTCTTCTTCTTCTTCTTCTTCTTCTTCTTCTTCTTCTTCTTCTTCTTCTTCTTCTTCTTCTTCTTTGTCAAAGACTGAAGGATGAGGCAGGAAGCCTGCCTCATGATAGAACACCACCGGGACGTGGGGTCAACCTCAGATTGAGTAGAGGGAACAGAGTGCCCGGGATCAGGGCAGGATAGATGATAGAAAAGGGGGACTATTAACTAGTCCTCACACGAAGGCGTTGACCAGATAGTTAGCACTACTGGTCACGACAGAATCACGCCTGCGTGATAGCAACGATTAGCACTCAGGCCAGAGCCAGCTAATGGAAGCGTGCTAACTGACCTAGCGCGCAGGGAGCCGAAGGGCGTATGAAGGTCCTTCCGCGTGGCGTGTAGCGACGCGAGTGAAGCAAGTCAGACTGGGGACTGACTCTGTAGTGTTCACACGGTATAGAATAGATATGTGTTTTCATATAGCCTAGTAGATAGAGATTAGCTATAGGGTAGGAAAACTAGTGATAGAGAATACTGTGACTTTATGTGTGATTAGATAGCGACTGTTTTTGCAATTGTAAAGAGCCAACGGCAATAAAATGTACCATTTCATTCCTCGCACACGACTTGCAAGTTTCTTGTAGGGTGTGGGAGAAGTAATCCGATGATGCCTGAAACACGAGTTGTTGACAGGCAATAGGATTAAATGTGGTGTCAGAAGTGCTGCTTGAACCTGAGTTCAAGCTATATACACTTACCCACGGCTCTAGACTAGGGTTACAGATAGGATATTACGAAGATTAAATGTTTAATTTGTGTCAGTGACTATGACGTGTGCAGACTAGATCGAGTTGCCAGCAGAATTGTGCCTATCGTGATGAAATAATGTTTATTTGTGCTTATTAGAATGTTATATGTTTAAATAATGTGTTTTTCAAAGTTGTAAGTATGCATATTATGGTCTTCTTTCATTTTTTTATGTAATTATTTATTTATTTTTGAATAATTGTCACAAATGATTCATGGCGGAGCAATACAAAGGTCAGCGACAGTATTGATTTTTGCAAGCTAAAAATAGCGCTGCGCCTGTGACGTGGCACTATTGACAAACAGTTGGGCCTCGCCATTTGCAATCAGCATATCAGTGTTTACATACTGGCAAGCTGCTGCCTGCCTGAATCTTTACGATATATTAACTATTATTTGTTTATTTAAGTTAAAGAATTAATATATTTATTTATTTACACATTATTATTATATTTATATTTATTTAAAAGCAGTTATTGATTTTTTTTCGTACTTTTCTATTTGTTTACCGTCACGAGGGCACTACTTTCGGCTGTGCAAATTAGATTTGGCCTGCACGATACTTCCATAGATTAAACTAGGTTAGTAACGAAAGACATATTACGGTAGAACGAAGACAGGACATTGACATTAAATATTAATTAATCGATGTTCTGTTTGTCAAATTTGATTTATTGTCTGATCTAGAGATCCTATTTCAATATGTAGATGATCAATGGGAAATGCTGAAGAATTCAATCAGTTGTGCAGCAGAAAAAACTATTCCAAAAGTAAAGAAAGTTGGCCGTAAGACATGGATGACTGAAGAAATTTTACAACTAATGGAAACAAGAAGACAGAACAAAAAATAATCCTGCCAAATATGAAGAAATTCACAGAAAAGTCAGAACCTTATGTAAGGAGGCTAAAGAAACATGGCTTGAGAAAAATTGCAGAGAAATTGAAAAACAACACAACAGTAAAAATGCGAAACTAATGCACAAAAGAATTCAGGAGATTACTAATCAAAGAACACGTACATCAGCAGGCTGCCTAAAGACAAAAGATGGAAGAGTCATAATAGAAAAAGATCAGATTTTACATGTATGGTCAGATTACGTGAAAAACCTTTATGACGATAGCAGAGACGAACAATATATTGTTCAAAATAACAATGAAGGGCCAGCAATTTTGAAGATGGAGGTTCAGAATGCTCTTAATCATATGAAATCTGGCAAAACCCCCGGTCCAGACAGCGTCACAACAGAAATGATTAATGCTTTAGAAGAATATGGAATAGATAAAGTTACCAGTCTGCTTAATACAATATATGATACTGGAAACATACCTCATGAGTTATGTAATTCTGTATTTATTGCAATCCCAAAGAAATCAGGAGCCTTGGAATGTGATCAACATCGAACAATTAGTATAATGAGTCACATCACGAAGATTTTGCTAAGAATTATCATGCAAAGAGTTAGGAGGAAAATACAACCTGAAATAGGAGAAGAACAATGTGGGTTTGTAGTAGGCAAGGGTACAGTAAATGCTGTGTATATACTGAGAACCGTAATCGAACGTTCTATAGAAGTAAACAAAGATCTACACCTTTGCTTCATTGACTACACAAAGGCTTTTGATAAAGTGAGACATGTCAACATGATAAGGATGCTTGAAGATCTACAAATTGATGGGAAAGACCTTAGACTTGTAAAAAACATATATTGGAAACAACAAGCTGCCATAAGAGTTGATAATGAAGTAAGCCAATATCAGCCTATTAAGAGAGGTGTGAGACAGGGATGTGTAATGTCTCCAGATCTGTTTTCCCTGTACAGTGAAAATATTTTCAGAAATATTGAAAATATGGAAGGAATCAACATTGGGGGACGATGCATCAATAACATTAGATATGCAGATGATACAGTCTTGATTGCAGACAATGAACAGGACCTGCAAAATTTAGTAAATGCGGTTGTTACACATAGTGAACAACAAGGGTTAGAATTAAATTGTAAAAAGACACAGATTATGGTCGTCACTAAGAAGAACGAAATACCACAGTGTAATATACAAGTAAATGGGAATACTCTTCAACAAGTGAATAGGTACAATTACCTCGGAACAGTAATAACATCTGATGGGAGATGCCTTGAAGAGATTAGAACAAGAATCGCCATGGCAAAAGTAGCCTTTAGCAAGATGAAAAACATACTGACCAATAAAAAGATGTCAATTGAAACGAGAAAAAGAGTGTTGAGATGCTACATAGAACCTGTACTTTTATATGGATGTGAAGCTTGGACAATGAGCAGCCAGGCTGAAAAATATCTGATGGCTGTAGAAATGTGGTTTCTGAGGAAAATGCAAAGAATACCATGGACAGCCAGAAAGACCAATGAACAAGTCCTTCAAGAAACAAATGAAGATCGTAAACTGATCAGAGACATTAGACGTAGACAGTCACAATTTTTTGGGCATGTTATGAGAAGAAATGATTTGGAGAACTTGGTGACAACTGGTAAGATCGAGGGGAACAGACCAAGGGGAAGACCTAGAAACAAGTATCTGGATGGCTTGGCCTTGTGGCATGGTCGAGACAAAAACACGGAACTGATCCACGACTCTGTTGATCGAGTGAGATGGCAGAACATGACCGCCCACGCTTACCGGCATGGCACATGATGGATGGATGGTTCTGTTTGTTCGTGGGCATGTCAGTGTCATTGTAACAATTTGTCAAAAATCTATTTTTCGTTTACGAGTTGTTAATTGTTGCTGCTCTGTAAAACAGGGCGAACAACAGCTGAGTGATAACGTGAGTGTGTGCCGATGTGCCAAATAGGGTGACCTGAGTAGAAAACTCGTGTGTATTCCGGGGTGCCAAACAACGGGACCGGTGTTGCTAAAGGGTTGTTCCTTGTTCTAGGGAACATTAAGTTGAGTAAAACCTACGTTTTTGGCATGCATTGTGATTAATAGTGCATCTCTTTTTCAGCGTGTATTGTATGAACAGACTTTGTGCTCTAATTTTTTGGAGAATACAATTTTCCAGAATGTAAACAAAGAGTACAATTTGTAGTGCTCAGATATTAAATAACATAGCATATCAAAGAATAATAACTAATTGAAGTAGTCAGTTCAGGTCAACGCGAACCTATTACCCAACAACATGGCTACTCTAGCTGACTTCATTAAAGCTGGCAAAGAATTGCAATACACAGGTAAAGAGCTAGAACAATATGCCGATAAGAAATTTAAAGAAGCAAAAGATGCTGAGAGAAATGAACGAGAACGAAAAGAAAATGCAGATAGAGATGAACGCGCTCGAGAAAGAGAGCATCAAAAAGAATTAACACAACTAGCTGAGATAACAAAGCAACAGCAATTAGAACAAGATAAGGAAATTAAACAGAAGGAATTAGAATTAAAACAAAGAGAAATAGATCTAAAGCAAAAGGAGATAGATGAAATGGTAAGAGTTAAGGAAAAACAAATACAAGTAGAATCAGAGACACAATTAAAGATGAAAGAGATGGATGTAGACTCACACGCAGAGATCTCTGCCACTAAACGTAAAAGTCAACAAGAAGAAAATAAGTTCAACAAATACAAAAATATTATCAAAGCATATTGTAAAGAAGATTCAATCTCTGCCAGGACAGAGAATGTCGAGTATCAGTTTAAATATCACCAAGTTCCTTTAGAGATGTGGGCTATGATTTATATGAAGAACCTGAGTGGTGAGCCCCTTAAAGTAATAGAATCTATACCAACCGATCTTAGATCTGACTACCAATACATCCGTGATAGGATTATGCAACACTTTTTACTTGATGCCCCTGGGTATCAGGTTCAGTTCTCAACTTTAAAACCTAAACCTACTGAGACTTTCATTGACTACGTCTCAAATGTTCAAAGTGTACTAAATAGGTGGCTTAAAGCGGCTAACATAGGAAAAGACTTTGATAAATTAAAAAACTTAATAACTATGGATAAAGTAATATCCACGATACCATCCTCTTTTGCTAAATTTTTGCAGCAGTCAGACATTGAAACCATAGAACAGTTTGAAAAGAAAGGGTCAGCATATTTTTCTTCAAACAGAAATATTTTTAAAACTTCAAATGACTCTGAAATAGTTTCCTTTGTAAAAGATCAATCTAAAAACTATCAGGGCAATAGGAAACCCTATAATAAATTTGACAAGAAAGATAGAAAAGATTCAAAATGTATCCACTGTCAACTTTTACATGACACTTATTCAATGTGTGACAAATCGCCGAGTTATCCGGCACATCTTGAAAATGTTATTAAGAAGCAACAGAACAAAAGATCTGCATACCGGCGGGCCATTAAATGTTTTTTTTGTTCCAGCTACGGCCATTATTCAAATAAGTGCCTTGGCCGCCAACGTATGAAAGCCAACAATGCTATTTTACTTGATACATCTTCTGATAGTGGTAGTGAGACTGAGTGTGAGAATGAAAATGAATTACCTGTTAACCAAACGGAAGAGGTGTGTTGTGTAAACGATATGTTGAGTTTTGACAGTTGTGAGCGATGTCACCAGTTTCATGCTGACGGGAAACTAGAATGTGGACATACAGTTCCATTCTCATCTGAGAGTGTGAATGCAGCCTTAGCCTCCAGAGGCAATCTAGAGTTCCACAATGCAATGGTCAATGATAGACCATGCCAATGTTTGCTGGACAGCGGGTGTACCCTTATTGGTCTCAGAAAGGAACTGGTGAGTCAAGAGGATTATACAGGTGACTCTGTCAAATGCCGAACCTTTTCGGGTAACATTGAAATTTACCCTTTGGCCAAAGCCCGTATTGACACTCCTTTCCTTTCGGGTACATTTACTTGTGCTATACTTGACAACCCTTGTACTGATTTAATTCTGGGTTGCTTACCTCAACTAAAACAATGTACTAGCGATGAAATATCTGCATGGAACCAACTGAATGCAGTTAATGCAACAACCAGAGCAGACACTATAAAACATCAAGACACGCTTCAAGATGAGAGACTACTGGTGCTTTCTCCATCTAGCACTGATGATACCAACAGACAAAAATTCATAGAACAGCAGAAAGCTGATCCTAGTTTGTCTCCTTATTTAAAATTATTGAAAGAACGAGCCAAAATTACAAAGAACGCATCATGGTTCTTCAGATTAAATAATGGCATTCTTACTAGATATTATACTACTGGTAACCATGAGATTCAGCAAACGGTGTTACCTGTACAACATCGCATAACTGTGCTAAAGATTGCACATGAGTCACCGTTTGCTGGCCATCTTGCATATGACAAAACCAGGGCCAGAATTCAGGCTCATTTTTATTGGCCAGGTTTTTGCAATGATATTAAATTATTTTGTCGTTCGTGTAATGTCTGTCAACAGTTAGTACGAAAGGGTAAACATGCTACAGCTGAAGTACAACCTTCTACACTGGCTTCTAGACCATTTGAGAGTGTGGCGGTAGATATTGTTGGACCCCTGAATCAGGTGTCCAGCAAAGGAAATCGCTTCATATTGACGATGGTCGACCTCTGTACAAGGTGGGTTGAGGCAGTAGCTTTGAAGTACATCACCTCCAAAGATGTTGCCAATGTATTTCTACACCTGTTCTCACGATTCGGATTTCCACGGACCATTTTATCCGATCGTGAAACACAATTCATATCGGCTGCAACGCAAGCCCTTACAAAAATGTTAGGGATTAAACAACATTTCACAACAGCTTACCATCCAGCCAGCAACGGGATAGTAGAAAAAATTAATGGAGATCTTAAGCATATGCTGGCTAAGGTAACAGCAGAAAACCCAGCTGATTGGGATACACTGTTACCAACAGTGCTGTTCGCCTATCGGGAGATTCCCCATTCAAGCACGGGTTTCTCACCGTTTGAATTAGTGTACGGGGCTAACCTACGTGGACCCCTAACCATTTATCATCAGGCAATAACAAATTCTATTCAAATTCCCGAACCTAAAACACCTTATGAAATGGTGACTGAAACGCGAGATAACATCATGAAATCGTGTATTATATCTAAGGCAGCTTTGGAGAGGAAGGGTCAAATCTACCGCCAATATGCCAACAAAGGGGCGAGAACAATTGAACTTGAACCAGATCAAGACATACTTCTCTTGCTTCCTGACAAACGAAATTTATTTTTGACTTCATGGCAAGGGCCATTCAAGGTGGTACGTAAGATTTCAGATGTTGACTATGAAATATCAATAAACGGAAACTTAAAGATACTCCATGTGAACATGTTGAAACCTTACTATTCACGACAAGAGACAGAAGTAGAGACAGACGAACACAGTGCACTCACACCAAGTGATCAGACGACAGACATACACAACGCAACTACACTAGTTAGCGAGACTGGCATATCCGGCGAGCATACACCTAGCGAGAATACAGAATAAACACTTAGCACCACCACCGTACTGAATCAGGTAGACGACGACGGAATGGAACTACCAGTTCCTATTGTAGACAAGACTGCTACATTAGATAGCATACATATAGAACAGGGACTAACAGACAGTCAACGACGACAATTAGTAGAATTAGTGACGGAATACAAAGACATATTCTCTGACATTCCAGGTAGGACGGACAGAATCGAACACTCCATTCTTCTTACGGACTCTAAGCCTATTAAATGCAGGCCGTACTCAATCCCACTAAGCTATAGGGAAAATCTAAATAAGGAAATTCTGAATTTAGAGGCTAGTGGGATCATCCAGAAATCCACCTCGGAGTACTCTTTTCCAATTGTTCTAGTTAAGAAGAAAGCTTCTACAATTCGTTTGTGCGTGGACTATCGAAAGCTCAACAACGTCACTAAGATCGACGCAGAGCCAATTCCTTCCTGCGAAGATCTTATTCTTGACATGTCCACCTCCAAAATCTTTTCTAAATTAGATCTCACTAAGGGATATTGGCAAGTCCCTATGAAGTCTCAATCCATCCATCTTACTGCTTTCTCAACACCTTTAGGACTATACGAGTGGCGTTTTCTTCCTTTCGGACTTCGAAACGCTCCTGCCACACTCGTACGCTTAACTAGAGATCTACTTCATGGAGTGACGAATACAGTGACCTATATAGATGATATATGTGTCCATACTGATGACTGGACAACACACCTACTGAAACTGAGACATGTCTTTAATAGGTTGCGACTCTTCGGGCTCACTGTCAAACCGAGCAAATTCGAATTGGGCCTAAAAGAAATTGAGTTTTTGGGTCATGTCATTTCTCAAGGTCAACTAAAGACTGACCAGAGAATTATTACCAAAATTATGAATCTGACCATGCCTACCACCAAGAAACAGGTCAGAAGCCTTTTGGGGTTAGTGAATTACTATAGTAAATTTATTCCAAATTTAGCGGAGATTACAAGTGTATTTTCCAATGTTTTAAAAGCTTCTGTAAAATTGGATGTTAAAGATGCATTATTAATTTCTGCATTGTCAAAACTAAAAATTTTGTTTAGTAATGTTCCAATCCTCCGCTTGCCTAATCCGAGGCTCGTTTATTATCTTAGGACAGATGCTAGCAGGAACTCCATCGCTGCAGTACTAGGCCTATTTTATGAGGGCATCTTCCATCCGATTTGCTACGTGAGCCGTAAGATCACACCCACCGAGTCCAGATATTCCATATCCGAGTTGGAAGCCTTAAGCGTCATCTATGCGGTGAGAAAGCTGCATCGATTTCTGTCGGGTGTGCACTTCATTGTCCAGACTGACAACTCCCCAATAACGGTCATGCAGAGTGGTGTACATCGAAATGACCGAATATACAGGTGGTCGCTAATACTACAAAATTACACCTTTAGGATAGAACATATTAAGGGGAAAGATAACATCTTGGCTGATACCCTTAGTCGACCATCTGATGTAGCAATACCAGAAATTTCCACATAGAAGTGTATTGTGATATATGTTAATTTAGTACAGTCAAATATTCTATGTGAAATATGTTAGAAATACATGAATATTGTGTGCTGAACTAAGTACCAAAAACATTGACCTGCTATGTGTCTGTAGACATCAAAAGTAAGAACTTTACTCTGGGAACAAATATATCACTTTGTGAACTAGGACAGCTTATTACTTGCTAAGCTCCAAATATGTTCCAGTGAAGTAGTTGTGTTAAACAGAGAAAAACAGTGTCAGATGATTATATACATACAGACACGAGAACAGTGGTCTACAAACGAACTCTACAGGTGCAATACCCATAGAATAAATATGACTGTGTAATGGATTTCAAATACCCAGAACAATTGTATAGATATTATGCCAATGAAAGTATGTTTCTGAACATT